>VYVB01000513.1:0-145000 GCA_009761775.1 Ficus carica
CCATCAAACAGTAGGAAGCACATTTCACTTTCTCATTCTCGGTTAAACCCATGAAATTAAGGACTAATTCAATCGACTTCAACCATCCTTGAGCTACCAAAGGGTCAGTTGAACCATTGAATTCCTTAGGCTTCATCCTCTTGAATCGCAAATACAGGGGCTCATGATTTGTTGCTGCTTGAACTCATCTATTTTGCTCTGGCTGTACAGCCGATGGATCAATGGGGACTTCCACTCTGTTGGCATTAGCTTGCAATTATTAATGAGAGCCTGTTGTTCCCGAACTTGCCTCTGAAGTTAAACCACCATTTCTACTAAATTAGGCTCTGTCACCGCTTCATTTTCAACTTGTCCACGACCCCTTCGTTGGTCCTGACGCAACTGCGCTATAACTTCTGCCAAATTAGGTTTTGCAGCAACCTGATCTTCGGCATGCCCTCGGCCATTACCACGTCCTTGAACTGCACGTCCTCGAATTGCACGTCATCATCCGCGTACCATCTTATGTTAGTCATCTCTTAGTAGCGAAATTGTCAATTAGAATTTTTTTTTTTTTTTTATGATATCGAGTCAGGATTCAAACTTTCCATAAATAGAACATCACCTCACAACTCTTAAATTTCTATTTAAGGAAATTAGTTAATTACTTACTTGAAGAAGTTTGAAGTGGATACGAGGCGATGCATGATAGGAAATAGGAAACCGCTCTGATACCATATCTGTAACGACCCCTCACGGACCGTTACAGTTGACTTCTTATTTAATCATTCATCTCTTATAAGATTGCGGAAAATATTAAGCTTGAAATAAAAATCATTACATAACGGAAAACTATACTTAGATATATTTTTTTTTTTTGAAAAACTCCATAAATTTTTTTTTAAAAAAAAAACTATATCAAAATAAACTTCATAATTAATATATATATATATATATTTTAAAAACTCAATTCATGAAATAAAATTTAGGTCCATATGAGACCTTCAATCAAATAATAATAAATTAAAGCCTCAAAACTTCATTTGAAATTATAAATGTCCATCTCAAGATCGTTCCTCCCGTTTTCCTATCATATATCGTCTCGCTATCCGCTCCAAGCTCCTCCAGCACTACATCTTACCCTTTCCTTTATCTACAACATGAACTAACTTATATAAGCAAGGGCTTAGTAAGACACTTAAATCTCACAAATGTAAATAAATATTTTTCTTTTATTATCATAAATATAAACATCATTTAAAAACTTTTTACTTTTAAAACCGTCATATATTGGGCCCGGCATTGTACCATTATAGCGCGCTAGTCACGGAAGGGTTGGGGTAGCAAATCCCAAACCAACGGTGACAAAAGTCCGCTCATCGGACAACATCATCATCATCATCATCAAGGATGTACAGCGTCATTTTAAAACATAAAAATACATATACATACCATATATATACTTTTCATCAAAACGTTTCATCAAAACGTCATCATAGGAGAAGTACTATTTAAGAACATCATAACATCATCATCAACATCAAAATATATACTTCTCAAATCTTTAATTCATGTTGCAGGTGAGAGTGTACTTACCTAAACGCCTTACTTAACATTTTCAAATTTTTCAATGGTGACACGCGATTGAGGTCTCGGGTGCTCGCCTTTAGAACCGTTCATGTCATAAATAATAAATGTAATAAAATCAACAAAAGCTCATAATAATACATCAAACACATCCATCATATCATAGCAGCACCTAAAAGGCCTATTTCATCATTTAGTTACATCAAAACACAAAAATTGAACAATTTCATGAAATTTCAAATCTTGATAGAATCTGCCAGTCAGACCTTTGTCTCTTCGAAAAATCATAAAAATTCATACAGAGCTCCAATTGATCTAAAACTAATTTTAAATGAAATTATACATCCATATCTTTCTAATGGTACCTAATTTGTAAAAAAAAAAAATGAAGACCGTTTGGACTCTCAAAAATAGTTTTGAATTTGATTTCTAAAATTTTACCGAAACTGGCAGCCGGACCTCTGCTCATTTGAAAAATCACAAAAATTCAAATATATCTCCAAATGACCTAACACTGATTCCAAATCAAAATAGACATCCATAGTTTTCTATCAATATCAAATTTATTAAAAACAAAGACTGTTTGGGTCCTTAAAAACAGTTTTGAAAACGCACCACTAAAATTATACATGAAACTAATTGTAAATGAAAATAGACATCCAGGGCTTTCCAACAATATTAAATTTTTGTAAAATGGAGACTGTTTGGATCCTTAAAAGTAGTTTCGAAACTTATCATAAAAATCTGGAAATCCCAGTAACAGTGGTTAAATCCGAAAATCATTAAAAAGTATAAAAATATATATATATATATATATATATCATCACAATGTATATGATTCATACACACACACACCCCCACAAAACAGCCCTAAGACATGTTTCTAACACATAAAATTATTCAATCATCATATCAATGAAATCATACATCAAGAAATCAAAAACCCTAATTTCGCCTTATTCACAAAATCAACCTTATCGCCATCATTCAATTATCATTCGATAAATATTTCTCATCCTCTTTTCAAACTCACATAAAGACACTCATCAAAAAAATCATCCAATCCCTCAAAGAATTCCAAACTAAAATAAATAACAAAATCATTCTCATCATTAAACAATACCGAAACTTACCTTGAAATCCTTTGATTTTCAGTTTGGAAGAATTTAGAGGTTTGGCGGATTCTCTTCTTTTTTTTTTTTTTTTCCTCTGTGTTTGTGCGTGGGAGAGAGGCAAAAAGAGCAGACAAAGGGAATGGGAAAGAAAGGGAAAAGGAGGCTAGGGAAGTGAGGGAGAGAGAGAACATGTAAAAAGAGAAACTTTGAAAATTATAACAAAATTTGTGAGAAATTTAATTTCAAATAAATTTTGGAATTATTTGAGATTAAATTCTTTGGTTTAATTGTCTTTGAATTGCTGTGGGATAGCTTTCATTAAGGTCTGAAAACGTGTGGGAGGAAAAGGAAACAACTAGGTTAACTTTTAGAATTTTCGCACCTAAAATTGCACATGGTAAACTTGGTTACTAGTACATATCCGGATAGTATACTAGTCATAACTTCTTACTCTGATATCGGATTTGCACAAATGAGTAGGCGTTGGAAAGCTTATGAAAAGCTCTATAAGTTTATTTAAATTACAACATAAATTTCGACATTCAACGATTCATAATTGTGTTGGAAATTAAGATCTTATAAAATATGCCTTTTTCGGATAACATACTTTCCCTTTTTTTTTTTTTTTTTTTTAACATTAACATCATCACAAATACTACATACCATATATATATATATATATATATTTAAACCATCACACAAAATTATCAAGTCATCATAAAAAATTTCATCAATTTGGCATGAACTTTGTTCTAGCACATCGAGTCCTCGTCGCGTCACCTGTGAAAAATAATTCAACGTAACATTAGAATTAAGAAATTGCTATCTCATCACATATCTATGTTAATTCTAATGTTAATTTTCTAACATTAAAGTTAGATAGCATTTGGGGCGTTACAAGATTAGATGACCCTTATCTTACATCATTTCTGATTACAGGGAAGTAACCTGTTGTTGCAACCTGATTTGGAGCAACAAAATCAAGGATGAAACCAGTAAGTACAACTCCGCCTACAGCATAGACAGATTGTTTTATTGCTTGTTTGTTTCAAGCTCATGCATACATGTTGTGATGCATATGATTTATGTTTTATTATTATGGCATCATGAAGCATGCTCACCAATGATAAGTCACTTGGTAAGAATGAGAACCCAGTTTCAAGTATGAAACTGTTTTAAAAGACTGTTTTCAAGAAGAAAACTATTGTTAAGAAATTGATTTCAAGAACAAGTTAAGGAAAGATTTCAAGTATGATGGCAAGCAAGTTGCCTCGTGTCGTACCGACCTGCCACAAGGGTGGGTTTGGTTCATGGTTTGAGTTGGATTGGACTAGCCGCCCCAACCACTCCATGACTGCATGCCACGGTACGTACACTTATTTTATGTAAGGGCCCAAAGATATGTAAGCATAAGAAAGCATAATGAAGCATAATTGGTTCATGCATTGTTACGTTTTGTTTTGCGGATTAATAGTTGTACTTGCTGAGCGAAAGCTCACGACTTACATCTATGCTATAGGTAAGCAACCTATCGGCAATCCTTGATACAAGACGGTAGGGCTTGGCAAGGCGAGATGTGAAACGTGGGATGGAGACCGCTAGGTCTTTTGTTATATTATGTTATTATTTATGAACCATGTTGTATGTCAGTTGACATTTCAGTACTGAAGTACGTAAATATGTATGTATATACATGTAAGTATGTTGGGATAGATTTTAGTTTTCTAGTTGCAAGTTGTAAATATATATATATATATATTCTGTATTTTCATCAAGTTAAATAAGTTAAGTATTTATGTAAGATAAGTAAGGTAACGGCCTACGTAGGCGGGTCGTTACACTCTTCCAACTTTAAAAGGTTAGTGTCGATGAAGGATTTGAGGTTCATTGGAATGAAAACACATGATTGTCATATCTGGATGCAACAATTATTACTTTTTGCATTGCGGGGAGTTTTAACGAAAGATGTGCGATATGCAATTACGAAGTTATGCTCATTTTTCAATTCAATATGCTCGAAGGTAATTGATCCACTGATGCTAGATTCGCTGCAATCGAAATTGGTGATGACATTGTGCATGCTTGAGAAGTATTTCCCACCAGCCTTTTTTGATATAATGATCCACTTAACGGTGCACTTAGTTCAGGAAGTTAAGCTATGTGGACCGGTCCATTTGTGGCGGATGTATCCTTTCGAAAGGTACATGAAGGTTTTGAAGGGTTATGTGAAGAACCGAAATAGGCCGGAGGGATGTATAGTGGAAAACTACATAGCCGAGGAGTCAGTTAAATTTTGCTCGGAGTATTTGTCTAATGCGGACCCAATAGGATTGCCAACGAGCGGGCTACTTACGTCGAAAGGACTATCCGTGGGCGTTCATTCACCAATAAATCGAGATGAATGGGAAAAAGCATGTCTGTATGTTTTGCACAATGCTAAGGAAGTGGAGCCTTTCATTGAGGTTCACATGACGGAATTAAGAGTTGCGAATCCAAGAAAAACCAGATCTGAGAAGTGGATTCAAGATGAGCACAACCGGATTTCGGAAGTGGCTAAAAAAATTTGCATATGAAGGTTAGCCATTCCCAAGACTTAATGAAGCTAGCAAGAGGACCGTCATCGATAGTCACAAGATATACATCGTACTTTGTCAATGGCTACTCCTTCTACACTCGGGAAAGAGATGAGAAGCATCCCGTCCAAAATAGTGGTGTGAGCTTTCGTGCCGAGTCTATGCATATTTCATCCGCAAAGGACAAGAACCCGATATACGGTTGCATGAACTACTTTGGGTTCATTGAAGATATTTGGGAACTAGATTATTGCAGCTTGCGGATAGCACTTTTTAAATGCAAGTGGGCTGACAATAATTTTGTTAAGATTGATAGGGACGGCGTGACAGTGGTGGACTTTAGGCATTTGGGATACAAAAATGATCATTTCATTATGGCATCGCAAGTAGTTGAAATCTTTTACACAACGGATCCCGACAATTTAGAGTTATCTTTAGTTGTGCCAATGAAGCCAAAAATGCACGGGGATGACCAAGAAGATGTTGAAGATTGCACCGACATTCCATCTTTCACAAACGGATTGCCACCGGTGGAGGAAAATGATGATTTGGATGATGATGCCTCACACTTGCTTCGTTTAGATGTCGAGTGGACACGTGTTGAGAAGACCAAAAAGAAAAACAAAAATACTTGACAGTTTTTTTTTTATATATATAATTCATATATAAGTTGTTATATATAACTATGTTAATTGTGCACATGTACATTATATTAATTATTTATATATATGCCCACTATGTGTGAATTAATAGAAGAACAGGAGTTTTTGATGTGGGCCGGTTCGTGCATAACACACAATGTGTGGCCGCCTGTAGGATTATAGGTGGAAAAAAATTTGTATAAAATATTATCTTTGATGTTACAACGACGGTTTTTTACAAAAATCATCGTTGTATCTGATAAACCATGACGGTTTATAGAAAAAACCATCGTGGTATGTAACCGGGAATTTTTACATATTTTGTAAAAATTTGAATATTGGATACCACGACGGTTTTTGTAAAAAACCGTCGTGGTATGAATTTTTTATTTTTTTTAAAAAAATAATTTTTTTTAACAAAATAATCTACCACAACGGTTTCTACTAGAAACCGTCGTGGTTTCCCGGAAATTTCAAAATTTCCCCGAGAACCGTGCACGCACATTGTTTTTGGTCAATTTTTGATTTTTTTACTCTCCCATCTCTATTTCTCTCTCATTTTCGGTATTATTTTGCTTTGTTTCTCTTGGCTCCAATCTCCATTTCTCTATCTCATTTTTGGCACTCTCCCTCCATTCTCTTACTTTCGTTGCCGTCGCTCTCTCTTTCTCCTTCGCCCTCACCTACGCCGTCTCTCTCTCTCTCCTTACCGTCGCCCAAGCCGCCCGTCTCTCTCTCTCTCTCTCCTTCGCCCTCGCCCACGCCGTGTCTCTCTCTCTCCTCACCGTCGCCCAAGCCACCCGTCTCTCTCTATCTCTCCTTCGCCATCGCCCATGCCATCTCTATATCTCTCTTCGCGTCGCCCAAGCCGCCCGTCTCTCTCTCTCTCTCCTTCGCCCTCATTGTTATCCACGCCATCTCTCTCTCTCTCTCCTTCACCTTCATTGTTATCCACACCGTCCCTCTCTCTCTCATCGCCGTCGCCCAAGCCGTCGGGTACGTTCTCTCCTACGCCGTTGCCCACGACGTCGCCTGTACCCACACTCGAGTTCTTGGTAAGCCGAAATCTCTTTTCACCACACGGTTTTTGGAAATAAATTTGGTTGATTGTTGTTATGATTTTGGGTGATTCTTTCTTACAAAATATTCATTGATTTTGCATGTTACTTTTTTACATAGTACATGTTCGACAAAATGCCTATTTCATTGAGACTTATTTGATTGTTGTAAAATGTTTGGGTGAGGCGACGGTTTACCAATTTTTCGGAAAAAAGTGTAGATTTAGTGACTTTTATGTTGATTTGGGATTTTTCCGTCCAATTTTCCGGAAAAAGTATTATCTTTGTGCCTTCTATATATGTTATAGCATTTTGACATGTGCGAAAAAATGCCAATTTGAGTTCGATTTAGTTTTAGATTGAAGTAAAATGTTTGTGTTACGAACGGAAAATGCCAATTTTCCGGAAAAGTTTTTGATTGTGTTAGTTAATAAATCGCATATGCCATGTTCGATAAAATGCCAATTTGAGTTAGAATTAGTTTTAGCTTGAATTAAATTATCTGTGTTATGAACGGAGTTGGCAATTTTCCGGAAAAGTTTTTGATTATGTTAGTTAAATTTTCGCATATGCCATGTTGGCTAAATTACTATTTTGCGCTAGAATTAGTTTTAGATTGAACTAAATTGCTTGGGTAAGGCACGGAATTGGGGACTTTGCAGAAAAAGGGTTGATTTTGAAACTTATATGTTAGCATTTGACATTGTCGATAAAATGCATCTTTGATTAGATGGTGTGTCATTTCCGTAATTATAAGTATATAGTATATGTTAAGTTGGATGGATTTACAATGATTTAATATATGTTTTCGTTTGCTTTTTATGTGTTTGGTTGCCATGATTTTATAATCAATTCGATGACAAAGATATTTTGTTTTTTAATGTGTTTCGCTCTAGAGTTGCCTTAGGTAGATTTAAAATGTCACAAGATCACGAGGAGAAATGCTCAACGCAAATTCAAGTTGGAAAACCGCGACGAACCAACTCACCTAGATTCAATCCCGATGAAGATGGTAAACGAAGAGCAACTCTAATGAGAAGAGTCCACCAGGTTAGGACAAAGGGACAACGAATTGAAGTTTCGTTTGACACGAAAGGGCAACCGTTAGGGAAGGAAGGTGATGAATTACAGAGTTGGATTGGAGTGCTTGCTCGAGAGCACATACCCATTTGGATATCTGACTTTAGAAGTGCCGATTTAGCTCCAAGGAAAGAAATAGTGTGGATGGAAGTTGTAACTTCATTCACTGTTGAAGAATCGTTCAAAAAACAAGTTTTGAAGTCTTGTGGGGAGTCAGCTAAAGGTTTTAGATACGATATTTACCAAGCTTTTGTCATAGATCATATTGATGAAGAAAATGTGTGGCAACGACCGTCAAAAGTTGTTCACAATTACCCCACAATCACCCAGGATGATTGGGAAAAATTCATTGAGTATCGACGTACCCCGGAATTCAGAAGACTATCCGAACAAGGAAGTGAGATAAGAAAGAAGAGCAAATACGGATCAACCGAGGGCTGAGACGGATATAGGAAACGTGACCAAGCTCATGTACGTGAATTACTTGGACAAATATGGTAAATGGTATGTTGTACTTCCAATTTCTTCGTTTATGTTTACTAACCGTAATTATTAAACTGCAGTTCGAGAAGACGGGAAAATATGCAGACCGGCATAAAAAGGTGGTTGGACATGCGCGTCAAATCCGATGGACAGTTCAAGAAGGAAGCATTTAAAAGTATTGCCAACACAATAGTAAGTTTTTGAAGTCATTTAAAATATATTCATACCGTACACTCCTTTATGTTTACGAGTTCATAACATATTCTTTAATTGTAACAGGATGACTTCAGTCAACAAGAGACACAAGGAAGTTTTGAATCTGTGGGGACAGAGGACATATTGACCAAGGCATTAGGCAATGCCGAGCATTTGGGTCAGATTCAGGGTCAATCTAAGTTTGTCAAGTAGTCACAATACTTCAACCTTGTGCAACCGATAAGGGAAAATGCTGAAGTCTTGAATATGAAACTGTAGCTTGCCGCATTGGAAAGAACCGTACAGGAACTTTGTGCGAAGCACGATATCAACCAAGAGACTATGGCCGAGGAGACGAACGCACCGACTGTTGATCAACACAACAGCTTCAAGGCTAGTTGCACTATAAATGAAAAAGAAGCTGGGCCATCGGATCCGAAGCCCATGCCGAACGCAAGTAATGAATGCCAGCTCTTTATTCCTGATTTAGTTAACGGAGGAGATGTGCTTGTTGTAATCGGCAGGGCATACATGGACTGTGTTCCAACCGACACAGTCCATAGGATTCCTTTAGGTGAGGAGAATGTACGAGTGACAATTACAATCCCAAAACTAAATCGTGCACTCCTACCTATTCCGACGAACGAAGCCACATCTATAGAAGAAGCTGTCGGTGGGTTTGTTGCTTGGCCGAAAAGTTTAGTTGTCGTGCAAACAAGTTTGAGCCAGGAAAGTAAAGGTACTAGTCGTGCTCCTGACCGAGAAGCTGAGGGAAGCAAACGTACGAAAAAGAGAGCAGGGAGGAAGAAAATACAGTCACAACCGGAGGTAGAACAACAACCGGCGCAACAAGAACTGCCTTCATTCGACTTTAATGATATTTCCTTCGAATTGAGACCTTTGGCATATTACACACAAAGTTCCATGCGGGACGGTACACAAATAGTGTGCCCACAACAACAGTTCGTCATGGGCGATGAGATGCCCATATATATTGGGTTTGAAGATGTATATCATTTCATTACATTTAAAGAAATTAGTGCAAACAGCATAATGATTTACATCAGGTAATATACTTATCCTTAAATAATTTAATTATTTATCTTCTTAATCTTATATATGTTGTTTTTGCGTAACAAGTGTGCCTAATTATTTTGTAGATACTTAGTCGAGTGTTGTGCAAGAACATGTATGGATCAACGGTTCGAGTTTATTTCACCAGTCCTTGTCTCACCAGTTCAGCAGAATGTAGATCGTGCCACCTACGTTCGAGAGAGAGCCGATTATATTGTATGGATCTTAAGAAACGCACCAAAGGGAAAACAGTTTCTGATGCCATATAACAGTGGCCAACATTGGATATTGGCAGTTATTGATCCGTGGGATGACTCAGGCATGTACTTTAATCCTCTAGGAAACAAACTGGGTGATGATTTTAAAGACCTAATTACGACGTAAGTATTCTTTTATATGTTCATATCTATGATTAGACATAAAATAATTGTTCTTGTAATTGTTTTGAAATTTGTCAAATTGATAGGGCACTTAATGATTGAAAAGTGTTGGTGGGAAGCGGAATGAGACAGCGACGCAACTGGCAGACGTTGATTGATACCATTTGATGTCCAATACAGGAAGGTTATGTAGAATGCGGTTATTTTGTGTTAGTTTACATGCGAGAAATAACCTTTACTGTTGATGGACTAGCCGTGCTTCAAACCAATGATTTTTATACTGATGCTGACATGAGTTTGGTTAGGCACGAGTGGGCTACATTTGTCATGCGATTTATACAATATTGACTAGAAACAATATATAAAATTTTCACTCTCGTTATATTAGTTGTTGTTGTACATTGTTATCCAAGTAATTACATAATATTTTTGAAAATATTATTGGATGTGTACTAACGTATTAACACACGGGATCTAACACCCGTGGGAAATGAAACGAACTTGCAATCCAAATTTTTTTTTATTTGTTTGGCTACCACCGCAGCCAGGGCTAACACGACGGTCTCCTGGTGAGACCGTCGTGGTAGCCCATATACCACGACGGTTTTTTTCAGAAAAACCGTCGTGGTATGTTCTTAAATTTAGCCAGATTCTTCCATTTTACCTTATTACACGATGGTTAACGTGGAATCTTTTAAGATTCCATGACTCTGGATTCCACGACGGTTAGAAAATTATCGTGGAAGTGATACCACGACGGTTTAAAACCGTCGTGGAATCCACTATTTGTAGTAGTGCACGCTAGATGTCATCATCTCCCCATTCTGATGCCGGCCAATCTTCTTCATGCTCATTCTGATCCGCCCTAACGCCGCTCGCCGGTTGCTCGCGATCTACTCTCCTCTGTGGGCCTCCTTGCTAATCTCCCATTTTCTCCTCTGCCCAATCAGCCCTTGCACTCGATCTTAGCCTCGACGTCGCGATCTCCTTCTGGGCCTAGCAATCTCCAAATTTCTCCCAACTATGACGCCAGTTCACCTCTAGATCTTTCGTGGTTGCCTATTCCCTTCATTAAGGAACTAACAAGTGAGGAATATACCAGTGCCAACTTTGTTGTAGTTCCAAGCAAAAGACTTGAGCTTAAGGAGAACCTCGACGGCGGTGAGCAGCTCGCGAGGGAAGCAATAAGCGACGACGAGATCTGATCCATGCGTGGTGAGATCTATAGATCTCCTCTCGAGTCACCGCGGTGTTTGCAAGAGGAGATCTTAGCATGGAAGATTCTGATCAACAACCGTTGTATTTTTTTTCATGATTATGTAATTTCTTTTCTTTCTTTTTTTTTTTCCGATTTTGGTATATTTTGTACTGTGTTTGTTGGATTTTGGTAATTTTAATGAATATTTTTTATTTTAATTTCTTTTTCTAGTGGTAAAATTTAGAAAATTTGATTGATTTGACGGTTATCGGCCGGTATCCTACCAACAGAGTGGTTATAAATTGGTAACCAACTAATATCCTGCCTTGATAACCGTTCGGTAACCATCCAATGTCCTATCAACGAAGTTGGTATCACAATGAATTCCAGAGGTAACCAACCAATGACTGTCTGACCAATATGATATCGGCTGGTATCATCATAGATAGCAACTAGTATTATTTTAAGGGTACAATTGGTATATTAAAATAATTAAACATATAAATATTATAGGATGACATGTAATGATATTTTTTGAAACTTTTTTTTTTCATATGGTAAAAGTCAATTTCAATGCATGAATTTGTATCATTTCTCTAAAGAGCCCATCGAACGCTCGACTGGCAAATAAAAGTAACAAGGAACGACATACATGAACAAAAAAAATTAGAATATATGAGAAAATGACTTTTGTTTAGCCTTCTTTTTTTTTTTTTAAATAAATGTCTTAAGTTTTGTAAAATTAGAAAAATGCCTGTTTTTTTATTTATAAATGGTTAATCTAATTGACCAATTAATGGATGATCAATTATTAATTTATTATTATCAATATGTATTTTTATAGATCAATCAATTATTGATATTATTGATTAACCGGATCTGATTGATTATGGTCAATCAACATGTTAATGGTCATATTCTTTAAAGAAAAAAGTAATTGTTTAAATTTTTTTTCAAAAACTGTCATCTGACACTACTACAGAATGTGGATACCACGATGATTTTTAACCGTCGTGGTAATATTTCCACGACGGTTTTCTAACCGTCGTGGAATCCAGGGTCAGATTCCACTACCATTTTTTAACCGTCGTGAAATGGGCAAAAATAAGGCTTAAATATGGACATTTAAGAACATACCACGACGGTTCTACGTAAAAAACCGTCGTGGTTAGGTAATCTTCCACGAGTGAGAAACCGTCGTGGTTAGTTGGCCTACCATGACGGTTTCTCAAGGAAACCATCGTGGTAGGACCCCCTACCACGACGGTTTTTTAGAAAACCGTTGTGGTAAGTAACAATGAAAAAAAAAATATGTGAATTCGTTTCATTTCCCCAAAAACATTTAAATCACAAAATCAACACTTTTTTCCGGAAAATTCTCAAATCCGTATCTTACCCAACCAATTTAATTCAATCTAAAACACAACCACAATGAACAATCACCGAAAATGTAGGGGACAGTTTTGGCCATTTCAGACGGAATATTCCCAACTCAACAATCTACAAAATCAACATTTTGAACGGAACATTTTATCAATAACCACAATCAACAAAATCAACATTTTGGACGAAAAATTCCCAAATCCGTGTATTACCCAAGCAATATACATTACAACTTACTGGCTTGTCGAGCGTGGGTACGGGCGGAGTGCGGAGTGGGTACGGGCGGAGTACGGCGAGAGAGAGAGGGAAAGCCGCGTGAGTTCATTGGTGGACCCGTCGGAGAATGGAGGAGGCCGCGTAAGTGGTGGAGGAGGCCGTCAGAGAATAGAGCCAAGAGAAAAATTAGAGAGGTAAGATAGAGAGAGGAGGCGCGGTGAGATAGAGCGAGTTTTTGGAGATTTTAAGTAGGGAGGGAGTGGAGAGAGAGAAATAGAGGGAGGAAATTGGGCGGCTTTGGGTGTGGAGTTGTGTGTATTAGAGAGTGAAAAAGTGAAAAAAGCTCGGAATGTAATGGGGTGGGAAAGAGGGTATTTTTTTGGATTTTAATACACGCTCTAAAAAATTGAATTGAATTCAAAATTTTTCCAAATTCCCGCCTTAGTACCTACCATAACGGTTATTTGGGAAAATCGTCGTGGTATGTGAACATACCACGACGGTTTTAAGATACCACGACGTTTTTTCCAAAAAACCGTCATGGTAGAGTACAAAAATTTAAAAAAATTATGAAAAAAGACCCTTCCACGACCGTTTTTTAAAAAACCATCGTGGAAAATGCGGCAAAAACATGGAGCGGAACAGAGTTTCTGAAAACCGTCGTGGAAGCATGCTCTTCTACGACGGTTATAAAAACCGTCGTGGAAGCTTAAAAAAAATTTTTTTTTTTTTTGCAAGCTTCCACAACGATTATTAGAAACCGTCGTGGAAGCATGCTCTTCCACGATGATTTTCGGAAACTCTGTTCCGCTCCGTATTTTTACCGTATTTTCCACAACGGTTTTTTAAAAAACTGTCGTGGAAGCTCCGTTGTGAAATCCACATTTTGTAGTAGTGTGATGATGAATATTGTGAATACATTTATCAAAATTTTAGTATTAGTAATGTAAAATTAAAATTAATATTTTTTGTATAAGTTATTTTCTATATGTTTGACAAGATTTGTTTTCCTTAAAAAGGGGAAATTTTAATTAAACTCACTAATAATATACAAAAACACCAAATATAACAAATGATCTAATGTGTTTTCAACAAGAATGGATCCATTATTAAGGTCTGATGATGTTTAAAGTGAAAGACGTATACTTGAGACCCGATAACAAGTATATACCTCGGTATACCTACGTTGAACACATGTAAGACTCTTTTCGACAAAATCCCGACAATTGATAGACATTTCAGATCAATTGAGGGTCAAGACTCAGCAGCACTATGGCCATTACTAACTCCGCATAAAAGCAACTCTAGTGGGACTAAAATACTGCTAAGACTCAGATCTGGTGAACATAGAACCAACCCAGAAGGTAAAGAAACACTACTACAGAATGTGTATACCACGATGGTTTTTAACCGTCGTGGTAACATTTTCACGACAGTTTTCTAACCGTCGTGGAATCCAGGGTCATGGAATCTTTTCAGATTCCAAGACGGTTAAAAATCGTCGTGGAATGGGCAAAAATAGGGCCTAAATATAGACATTTAAGAACATACCACGATGGTTCTACGTAAAAAACCGTCGTGGTAAGGTAATCTTCCACGATGGTTTCCTTGAGAAACCGTCGTGGTAGGTAACTAAAAAAAAAAAAAATTTTGTGAATTCTTTTCATTTCACCAAAAACATTTAAATCACAAAATCAACACTTTTTTTCCGGAAAATTTCCAAATCCATGCCTTACCCAACCAATTTAATTCAATCTAAAACACAACCACAATGAACAATCACCGAAAATGTAGGGGACGGATTTTGGCCATTTCGGACGGAATATTCCCAACTCAACAATCTACAAAATCAACATTTTGGACGGAACATTTTATCAACAACCACAATCAACAAAATCAACATTTTGGACGAAAAATTCCCAAATCCGTGCATTACCCAAGCAATATACATTACAACTTATCGGCTTGTCGAGCGTGGGTACGGGCAGAGTGCGGCGAGAGAGAGAGGGAAAGCCGCGTGAGTTCCTTGGTGGACCCGTTGGAGAATGGAGGAGGCCCCGTGAGTGGTGGAGGAGGCCGTTAGAGAATGGAGCCATGAGAAAAATTTGAGAGGTGAGATAGAGAGAGGAGGCGCGGTGAGATAGACCAAGTTTTTTGATATTTTAAGTAGGGAGGGAGCGGAGAGAGAGAAATAGAGGGAGGAAATTGGGCGGTTTGAGTATGGAGTTAGAGTGTGTATTAGAGAGTGAAAAAGTGAAAAAGACTCAGAATGTAATGGGGTGTGAAAGAGGGTATTTTTTTGGGTTGTAATACACGCTCCAAAAAATTGAATTTAATTCAACATTTTTCAAAATTCCCGCCTTAGTACCTACCACGACGGTTATTTGGGAAAACAGTCGTGGTATGTGAACATACCACGACGGTTTTCCCCAAAACCATCGTGGTAGAGTCCAAAAATTAAAAAAAAATTGTGAAAAAAGGAGCTTCCACGACCGTTTTTTAAAAAACCGTCATGAAAAATGCGGCAAAAACACAGAGCGGAACAGAGTTTATGAAAATCGTCGTGGAAGTCGAAGCTTCCACGACGGTTATGAAAAACAGTCGTGGAAGAGCATGCTTCCACGACGGTTTCTAATAACCATCGTGGAAGCTTGCAAAAAAAAAAAAAAAAAATTATTTTTGCTTTTTTTTGCAAGCTTCCACGACAGTTATTAGAAACCGTCGTGGAAGCATGCTCTTCCACGACGGTTTTTCATAACCGTCGTGGAAGCTTCGGCTTCTACGACGGTTTTCGAAAACTCTGTTCCGCTCCGTGTTTTTACCGCATTTTCCACGACGGTTTTTTAAAAAACCGTCGTGTAAGCTCCGTCGTGGAATCCACATTTTGTAGTAGTGAAAGCACCTCCATTATTATAAATAGCAAACATAAATGTAACACCCATATAAAAGATGGAGAAGACTTCACCATTATTACCCCTTATACACATGACCGAAAAAAACAAAAAAACAAAAACCAATCATACAGAAAGAGTTCTTATTAACAAAACAATCAACGTCATTGGGAGAAATTAGATTGCTGAAGCTGAGCTGCTATAGGATCTCAAAGGTGCTTGACAACTATGCATCACTGCCAACTATCTCATTCATGCCTTATTCCTTCCCAGTTCCACAACGCCCATCATCCTCTCATAAGCTCGTTTCTGTCAAGACCTCATTGTATGATTCTCATCTCTATTCATACGGTTAGAAAATCAGAGATAGGTCAAAGGCCATTATTGGAATCCAGCTTTAAGAGAAGAAAATGATTGAGAAATTCTAACAGTCACATGTTAGATAGAGAAGAGAGTTAACACAGCAAAGTGTCAACTTATATTTTCGTTTCAAGATGTGTCACTTTTTAATGATTTCCTATTATGTATAGAAAATGAAAGAGGTCTGTAGTGCAGCAAAGAAAGGTCAACTTCATTTCAAGAAAGACAAAGGACAGATTTGAGAGTAAATTAAGCGATTAATTGGGACAAAAGTTTTTTGGTACTTCATTAATCCAAGTGCTCCAACGTACAGAATTTTATATTTAGCACTTGCACTATATATATTTTTTCATTGCACGTGTTTCATGATGTATTCAACTTGTTCTCCTCAATATCAATGGAGCTACGTCTTCTCCGAGACATGTGGTAACAGTAACTATATGCCTTGCAAATATATGTTAAGAGTTGGAGACTGTAGTTTAACTTCGTTTGTGTTAGATTATATAATTCTAAATTAGTTTTCCTTTGTTTATAAGCAGCAAAACTGTTTCTCAATGAAATGAAATGAATGTCTCAATGAATTCTGGGGACCTTAAACTCATGGTGGAGCCAACTAACTCATGATGGAACCTGTAAGTCAGACATTTAAACTCTGTTTGGACCATAGGTTTGAGTTGGAGTTGGAGTTGGAGTTTTGGATAAATATATATATATATATATATATATTTATTGAAAATGAGTGAATGGTTGATAATTTTTAATAACAAATGACACAAAACCTATTAGGGTTGTTATTATTATAAGGGAACGATCATATCAGCCGCAAATTTGTTTATCTTCGGTTATCCGCCTTAAACAGGGTGGGATGTATCCGATCTAAGCGTGTTATGTTCTAACCGACTGCAAGTAGCAGCCTGCAGCAGGACATCTTTAAACTTCTGACTTCCATTTATGTTTTGATCTCTTTTTGCTTTGTGTAAATAAAAATAGAAATTCTTCTAAAACCACAACTATCTATCATCAGTAGGGTTAGAAGAAAAGGCAAATGGGAGAAATAGAGGAGTGGTCCTCTTGATTTTGCCATTCCTTAAACACTTTTAGGTTTTTCCCTTCTTTCTCTTTCTAATTAAAATTACAGGCACAATTTAGGAGGGAAAATTTGAGAAACACATCTATTTAAAAAAAAAAAAAAAAAAGAGTTAGAGGTGGTATATTTCTTAAATTTCTCTAAGTAAAATCTATACCTCATTCTACTACAAAATAAGGAAGACTAGGTCAGGAATGCCCTCTAGTGAGGGTCGAGTGGTAAAAAGATGCATGTACTTAAATACTCTTATGATCCATTTTAGTTCATAACTAGATTGCATTTGAATGTTCTTTCAAACTGAATGTTTACTTTCAAATTTAGATTTAAAATTGTTTAGATAATTTTGTTAAGGTAGAAAAATAAGTGCGATACGAATTTCCACAAAGTGAAAATTTGGATTTGGATTTGAGTTGACTTGTTATTATATAGTTCACTTCAATAACTGGCCAACCAAACACTTATTGTATTAGAGTATACTAATAACTATTACAATCGAAATGGAGAATTAGATTTATACTCATTTTTTTTGCCATTAAAATTAAATGCAAAATGATCATCTCCAACCCAATAATTTTTTATATTATCATATTGGTACTTCCATATAATTTGGTAATACCAAAATGATACCCCTTTCTCGCTAAATTAATTATATCTATGCCGTGACAATTATCGCATATTTACTTATTAGAAGTGGGGAATGAGAGTCAATCCCTTGTTTATTTGTTGATTTTTTTATCCTGAAATGTGAGTAAGAATGGTGGGTCCCACACTAATTTGGGATTGAGGAATGAGATTGGCAATCCCATGCCCCCTCGAGATTGTAACTCTCATTCCTACTATTAACATTAAATTATCATTTTATCCTTAGTTTATTTACAAAAAATTATATTGAAAAATAATAATAACCTATATTAATTATATTTATTAACTAAATATAATATATTGTTATTAACTTAATATTATATAACTATCCTAATTACTATTAACGTTATTAGAGTAAATAAAGAACTTTTTTTATCATAATATATTATTATGTTTTTATTTTTATATTTTTATACTTTACTTATTTTATTTCAATTTTTTTACTCTTTTTAATCATTTTAAACAAAAATTACACAATTTAATTTTATTGTCTTAATATCATAATTTTTGAAAACACAATAAATAAAGGGGTATATAAGTAAATTCACAACAATTTATTCTGATTCTGAGTTCAAGTAAACGTATGAATGGGATTCGTAGTGACTCCGATTCCGAATCCTAGAACCAAGTAAATAACTTATTCGGATTCCGAATCCTCACTCCGAATCATGTCCACTCTGAATCCTACTCACTCTTATTCATGATCACTCCGATTACACGTAAGTAAACAAACCTTTAGTAGAAATATCATTTTCCCCCCTTTTCCACTTAAAAAATATTTAAGAAACATCCAATTCTATAAAATAAAAAAATAAAAAATAAATTAAAAAGTCATTTCTTTAAAAATATGAAATTCCAAAGAAAGTGACAAGTTTTCTTCTTGTTAAATTTTTAGATTGAAAAAGGCAAAAAAGGCCCCGAAAAAAAAAAGGAGGGGGGCACTCAAATCACTTGTATATCATATTTTTGAATCACGGGGAGCCATGTTGATATATTATCAAAACATTAAGACCATACTAACGTAATAATCGAAATAATTACATGATGCCATAATTACAATTTTCCAAACAAAATTTAGATGGGCACAATCCTAAGAGGGAAAAATTAGGAGGCATTAATCTAATAATAGGGGAGTTGAGGGGCTATATATTCTCTGAACAAATACCAAAGGACTCCTGCCCTTCTTAATTGGGCCCAAAACTTGGATAATGGGCCTCAAGTAAGAGAAAATTAGGTGGAGAGTCATGTTTTAAGTACCTCCTTATAATTTTATACATTCTAATATTAAAGTTGATAATTTTAATATTATAAAATAAAAAATAATAATTTTAATATTATGGTGGGCATAAATATAAGGAGGTATCAAATTTATGACATTCTTGCATATAACCCTTCAAGTAATCTATAGACAAACGACATTATAACGAACTTGCTACCATATGAGCTTGCGAGTGTCGTGACAAGCTCATGTTAAGAGAATTAATGTCCTAATTTTATATCATTGAAAGCAATAAAATTCGTACAGGAAAAAACAATCACAAAACACACAGATTTTTATATAGGTTCGCCTCAACATGAAACTATGTCCTCTTTCAAATGATACAACAATTCTCTTTGATGATCAAGAAGTTTAAAAGAAAATCACACAGGGGCGGAGCCAGAAATATATTCCAGTCCCCGTACATCAAATTTTGTTTTTAGGATAAAATAAATTTTAGTGGGGGGCTAGGTGAGAATATTTTAATTTAGTGGGGCAAAGCAAAAAAATTATAAACATATAATTAATTTTAGTAAGGATTATGTGATAATTCTTTATCTTCAATGAGGGCAAAATGGGGACTATATGAAAATTTTTTATTTTTAGTGGGGCAAATTGTAAAAATTAAAAAAAATTAGGGTAAATTCAAAATTAGAACAAAAAATTTTAGTGGGGGCGGTAGTCTCCCCTCGACCCCACCTAGCTCCACCACTGCACACACTCTCAAAACTTTGTGTTTTTTTTCTCTAACCTCTCTGATGATAACCTTATGACGGCGCCCCCTATTTTAAAGAAAAACTATAGTAACCGAAATACAAGTGTGAAATTCCCAAAATACTTGATTCGTATACTATCTCTATATATGGCATTTTTTTCATATGGCATTAATTAGCCTCCACAACTTCACAGCGCACGAGCAATGCTGCTGTGTGCTTGCCATGACATGAGTGGTGCTGTGATATACTCGCCCTTGCACAAGCTTGCTAGCACCAGAAAGGAGAGCTCTCGCGAGGCTCATCGGTGTCGATGTCGCAGATTTAGCTAGATTTAACCCAAGCACAAGTAATTCTCTCCCGGATTTTGTGAGAGATTTGATTTAGCAAAGCTAATATTCGGGCAAGTTAATCTTCTATTGTGTTTTTGTTTTGTTTTTTAGTATTTTTGTAGGAAATCATTGGTAGCGTAGACTTCTAGTGGTAATAGGATAGACTACTATTAGTAATATATACATTAGAAGTTGGGCAGTAACATGATTCTTCAGTCACACAGCTAGTTTTCTTTGGTAACACCGTAGACTACCGTAAGCGTAAAAAAAAATCTAGTGGATTACCACTAATAACTCGGTAAGATACTTTTCATGGCAGGTACCATTACTAAACAAAGGTAATAATGGGTATGATAGCATTAAAATTTGTCTTTAGACAGAGAGATATATAGTTGTGTACTCAGAGGACTTGTTTTCATGTTTGTATATTCTGTTTGTTTTAATTACATTTGTTGTTATTCGAGTTTTTGTCTCCCCTGTTATTGTGCATCTCACTAGGGAAATTTACATCACTAGTGTGGTATAGATAGATAATAAGAGTTAAGATATGCTCTCTCTTTTTTCCCATTTTAGTGATTTAGGGTGGGGATTCGAACTCAAGACCTCCATATTAAAAATAAAGATGTGGGTCTACAATTATGCTAAGTTTATAATGACACAATAACTGTCTTTATAGATTACTAATTGTCCTCCTAAAGTCTAAGTACAACTTTTTAACCAAATTGTACACAACAATTGTCTTTATAGATTACACAACAAATTTTTTTTTTTTTTAACCACGTGAGTACAAATTGTGAGACCAATTATTATAGAGATTTGAAAAAGAAACAGAAAAAAAAAAAAAAAAAAAAAAAAAAGGAGTGCATGTAAAGCTGTATTTCTTTCCTACAAAGTATTTGAATTGAGTTATTATTATTATTTTTTTTAAGTTTTAAATAATATATCCAATTAGAGAAGTAGGGTTTGTGAAGGAATTTAAGTTCATATCCTGTAATGCATGTACCAGTTTGACAGGAAACTAGTTAGTTCATGATACATATATCGTCGTTTTCGTTATTGTACGACTGAGTTAATGATTAGTACAAATATAACTTGTTGTTTCCTATGTGACAAAGAAATATTAGGAACTACGCAAGAGATATGTATGAAAAGACAACGGTTTTTTTGAACTTAAAATGCACTTAAAGCAGGCATAGGATCTCTAAATAATCCCCCAAAAAATGGCCTAAAGCTTAGGCCAACTTTTTAATTCTCATTGGAAGCAAAGTTCTTATGGCATGTGATAAGGCTAGAAGGCACAAAATCCAACAACGGCTTCATTAGCATTATCCTTCCCTTTTGTTTGTTTGTTTTCTGGATATATCGTTCCCTTAGTTTGATCACCATGTATATAATAGATTGTTACCCGACACATTTACAAAATGTCATTTATAATTTTAATAGGATATATATTATAACAATAATGTGATTTTAATATAATATTTTTCAGTAATACTTATTATTTACACGAATATTTAAATAATATCACGTTAAAATATAAAGTCGTTTGTTTTGGAGTTATCAAATCACAATGAGGAGATATCATAATGACATTACCTATTTAATTTCAGTTTTTTCTTATTCTAAAGGTTATTTTTGGTGATCAATTAACATATAGTCATTTCCCCCAAGATCAAGAAATAATAAAAATTAATGTTTGGAATACCTAGGGAATTGATTAATTTATATAATGCATATGTTGTGGTCCGGACCCTATGAACATTCCCATGACTGAGCCTTGACATAAGGCACTGTGGTTGGTGGTTTTAAGCAAAATAGGAACCTAATTTTATCTCCTCTTGTCAACAACCCTGCAAAAACAAAAACAAAAACAAAAAACAAAAAACAAAACAACACAAAATAAAAAAAAAATTAAATTAAAAACAAAAAAACAAAAAAACAGAAACAGAAACTCCATCCCCAAAAAGAACTGTAATCCGGGCATTTTGCAAATGCACTCATAGTCAAAGAATATCGACGTTTCTCGGCACATACGTGCGTGAAAAGACTAACGTCTTCTAGTGTTAGTCATTTGCCGCAGATATTTTATTATGCTACTCATATTTTATAAATAGAAAAGGGATTATGAGAATTCAAATTCTACGCTACTGACAAGTTTTTGTATTAAATAATTATTAATTTCAAATATTTTGTCATTTTAATATGATTATCGATAGGAGAGCTCTAGATACTTAGATAGAAATTTGTTTTGTTATTTATACTGTGGGGTATTTCTTGAATGTTAGATTCGACTAAAATTATGTTAAAATAAAAAATATATAAAAATTGAGAAAATTTGATATAGATCTAATTGTTTAAAAACATAATCCAATCGAGATGTCACTTTTTTCATACCGATTCAATTGTGGAATTCTCATTGTTATATCAGTCCCTCTTAATTTTTCTTTAGTTTTTCAACATTAAGAGTTAGCCTAATATCGATCGACACTGATCAGCTTCACGTTGAAGTTCCAAATTCAAATCCTACATCATGCCTTGTCCCAAAAAAAAAAAAAAAAAAAAAAAAAAAAAAAAAAACATTAACACTTCATTAATTCAAATTTGATCATATTAGTAACCTCAAAAATTGAAAAATTCTAATTGTGCCAAGACTATTGAGGATGTCATATTGTTTTAAAATATTTACATCTCACACATAAACTACAATAAATGTATGTGTCTATCTATATTGACATCACATAAGATTGTTGTAACAAGTACCGCTATACTTTTTAATACTCTAATAAGAGTTCCTTTAAAAAAATAAATACTCTAATTAAGAATATTTTAATTTTTTTTTTTATTGTTTTGCTGAAGCTAACAAGAATTTATAGCCATATATATAAATATTGTAAAGAAGAATAGACAAAGCCTTTTCTCTAATGTGGACCCCTACTTTGACTTTCTCCAAGAGGAGCACCAAACTGTTCAGGACACAACCCTAAAAAAAAATAAAATAAGTCATTTTCTATAATTTATGCATTATCACATGATCTTTATTTAAAATAAAGTTATAACTAAATTTTTGAACGAAAATTGTTTCTCAATCAAAGATATTTTAAAAGAAAATTAGACCTTGATAAAAAACATATAATGTTATAGAATTATTTTGGAGGTACAATTTTCTTTTCAAAAAATTTTAATCACAATATTAGTCTTAATTAAAGCTCATGTGATTTGAATGTGAGCTTTAGTTAAGATTGAATGTGATAGCTAGGACTGAACGTTTAATTTCTGTTCAATTTTTAACTGAATACCAATATAGGGCCACTTTCGTAACAATAGAAAATTTCAATTTAATAAATATTACTTGTAAAATTAAAAATTTAGGGATCAACTTAAAACTGAGAATATGATTAAGGGATAATTCGTGAAAATAATAGGGTTGTAAGTTGATCAATGGCAGCCGTCCATGTAGATAACAGCGGACGGCTCTGATCTGCCCAGGCGGTGAGGTTGCCGCTTGGGGCAACCAGTGACGTTAAGAAGCGTAAAATGGTTAATTAGCAAGTGTCACGCTGGTCAAATGAACACAAAGCCTTATCAAATTATCATGTTGATCAGTACTCGTTTTGCCTTATAAGATATATGTATTAAATATTATAATATTTATAAATATTCGGCCACCTCATTTTTTGATTAATTTAACCAAATGGGCATTCGTAAGCGTCCAGGAAAATTAGGAATTCAAATATAAATATGGGGGTCTTCTATATACACATATATATACATATACATGTATGTTTATATGTATATAGGTGGGTGATGGCCATATAAGTAATTACCCTTCACATGATTAAAATAGGTGCTTTTAGGGATATTATTTTATAAACTATGGCCTGCTTCACATGGGGAAGGATATGCTAGAGAGAGAGAGAGAGATTTGAAGACAAAATAATAAGGACCTTGTGGGAGGAAAGTACTGCACAGAGAATCCCAGTTTAGTTTTGTTCTTTTATGGGTAGTTAATATTGTAGTAGTAGAAGAAGAAGAAAGCAGTAGAATTAGTAGGGCTCGTGTCATGCAAGAACGTGGGGCAAGAGTTTTGTCTCTTAATGCCCCCAATCAATATAAAGATTCATTTGGGCACTAAACAAATACGAGAGGTTTTTATTTTTATTTTTTTATTCATTATATAAAAAACAAAAACAAAAGTTTTTTTTTTTAATTTTTAATTTTTAATTTTTTTTTTTTGGTATGGACCACAAAAAATTCTCAGTGAGTATTTTAAGAAAGTGTTTAGCCCTATAGAACCGGAGCCATTGCGGGATTTGGGGTCAGGTTTTTTGAAAGAAATAGAGTAATGGCCAAATTCAAAATTACCAGTATGACAAACTTGAAAAAAAAAAAAAAAAAAAAAAAAAGATGTCTTTCTTTTAATGGTAGGATACTTATAAGGTCTATTACGATCATCAATCGTGTCCTAAAATTTAATTAGATAGTTTTTATTAACTAAGATTGAATTTTGTGAGAGAATTTTTTGACTTACGCTATTTCATTCATTTTATAAGCACCATTATTCAAATATTTAAATTAGTAGTCCCTACGGTAGGACTTTCCCTATTTAAATTTTTGTTTCTCTCTCTTTAAGATAGAGCGTTCCCATTGTAAGATCGGAGAGGGTCAATAATCGTATTCGTAAAATTTAAGGTAGATAGTTCCCATTCGATGAGATTGGATCTTGTAAACAAATTTCTTAAACTGTAGTATTACATCCATTTTATAAGCATTGTTAAAAATATAAATTGTAAGCTTAAAATTTGCAGTCCCCAGTTTCTTTATTTGGGTATTGCTGCAAGGTGGAATTGCCCATTATTATTGTAACCTTATTCAAGATGGTATTTTAGGTTGGTAGCCATTAATAAGAGCTGGCTGAAATAAAGAGAGAGAGAGAGAGAGATAGAGCAATGATCTTTTGAGGACTAAACAGTGTGTAAGAAAGGGAATGGATGAAAAGAATAATAAAATAGTGAAAGGAAATGGGTAAGCTGTCGAAAAAATTAATGGCCTATTGAAGAATTCCAAAGCAAAGGAAAAAATAAAAATAAAAAAGCCACTAAGGTGGCCTTTGAAAGGTGGGGCAGAGAGAGTGGTGATTAGCCATTCGCTAGATTCTCAAAACGTCTAATCAAACATGTATATATGAATGAGAGGTCGGTGTGATTCCCTCAATGATCGTTGGTCCATTGAAAACTTGAATACTACCATTTACTAATAAAAAAAGCCACCTCCCCTCCCCCACTACAAAACCATCCCCACATGTAATTTCTAAAAAATATTTTTTTTTATTCAATAAAACCACGGTAGGAAGTGTTATTTCACTTTAATAAGTAGATATCGTTGTTTTAATAGTTAGATTAAATTTTTAATAATTTAATATATATATATATATATATATATCTTTCTTATTAGTAATTTGTAGTAGGTTATATAAAACTATTCTTAATTATAAATTAGATCGTTTAAGAATTGATATCATAGATTTTTTTTTATTTTTTATTTTTTACAAAACCAGTATACATTTTATATATTTTCTTTGAGATAAGTATACATATTATATTTTATTAATTGCATATGATTAGGGCCAGCAATTTCGGGTACGACACGAGAACGACACGTAATAAATGGGTTTAGACCGCACGTTTAATAATTGGGTCGAAATTGGGTCGACACGTTTAACACGAAAATAAACGGGCCGGAAACGGGTTAACACGTTTAACACGTTTATGTTAGAATTTTCAAACTATTCTAAAGCTCTTTTATAACAAGTATAGGCCCATTTGTGTGTTTGATACAAGACCAGAAAATAATTATTGAAGAATTTTCACTACTGAGACAACATAAATTAAAAGTTATAGAGATGTTCTTATAATTAACTGGTTAATAATATAAAATAGTAAAAAATAGTAAACGAATTATAGTTATAGTTAACTAGTTAATAATATAAAATAGTAAACCCAATTATGTATATATATTTGGATTAGAGTATTAGGGTAATCTTATAGTTAACAAAGACATAAATTTATTAAGATGTAAAACAGTAAAACTTACTCATCATTTTGAAACTACATTTTTCAAATTTGTACTTCAATTTTCCAAATTGTGGAGTTGGAACCTATGATGCTATCATTCTCAAGTAAGAAAGCATTTCATTTTGCTTTAATATTTTGTTGTCTTTTGATGTTTCTCTTAATATTTTGGATCTTGATTATGTAACAACTTGAGACTTATTTGGGTGGTGATTCACTTATTTGTATATGGACACCAACTACAACTTAGACTTATGTTTTATTCTAAGAAATGTTTGTCTTAATCAATATGCATATTTGATAATTCTAGTTGTTAGTTTTATATTTTATATGAATATTATCAGTTTATTGTGTTAGTGAATTTAGAATTTTAAGTGATTTTTTATCCATAATTTTGTGTTAAATGGGTCAGGAAGCCGTTTCGTGTTAAATGGGCCGTAAACGGGTTTTTTCGTGTTAAATGGGTTGTAAACGGGTTTTTCATGTTAAATGGGTCATAAACGTGTTTGTTTTCGTGCCAACCCGTCGTGGCCCGTTTAATAATCGTGTTCGCGTGCCATGTCGTGCTACCCGTTTAATATTCGTGTCGTGTTCGTGTTTAGGTTCCTGGCCCGTTTATTAATCGTGTCGTGTTCGTGTTGAGGATAATCGTGTCGTGCCGTAATCGGGCTGGTCCGAACACGGCCCGCGAACACGAATTGCCAGGCCTACATATGATCAATCCATCTAAATTTCTTGCTTTGCTCAAACTTACAATCATTTGCAAAATTGCCACCAATATCCTTATATGGTAATTCTTGTACTTAACGTATATAATTATGTATTGCCAAAAAAAAAAAAAAAATCTCCGCCTCTAATTTCAAAACAAGAGTAACAAATGAATTTTTTAACTGTGTTAATCATATCATCCCGTATAAAGTATTTAAACTAGTAAATGTTACAATAATTATTTATTTATCATGATTATGATATTTTTAACATGAAAAAAAAAACATGTTTATTAATTAACTTATCATTTCATTTAAGAAAATAAGTAAAGTTTACTTACAAATTTCAACATTCTTATTATTTATACTCAATTAAATATTAAAATTTTATTCTATGATAAATATATTTAGTTGTAAATAACACATACGTGCTAGTTCGTGTCAAACTCGTATCAGTCGGGTGAAACCAAACATGTCCTGTTTATTAATTGACCAAAATCCATCTATAAAAATTTAAACATTATAATTTTTTATTATTTTTTTCGGTGTTTTTTTGTGGTGATCCAAATTATCAACTCATAATAAAATATATTACTATTGAGCACTTTTATCTTTGAAAAATCTGCTAGATGTATTATAATGAACTATCTTCAACAATATTTGTTATATTTATGTCATATGATGTTGATGTGATTTAACAATAAAAGGGGCAATAATTACCTTCCACCATAAAAGCACAATTTTCTACGTTTTTTTTTTTAATTTTTTTAGGAGGAATGCATAAACGTGCAACACTGTTAAAAGGGTAGAAAAAAAAATTAAAAACGTTTCAGATCTTTTTCCTCAGAAGAAACGTTTAACAGGCTTCAAACCTTTCCTTTAGCTGTCTAATCAATCATGATTAATTAAAGTTGCACCCTCAAGCACCATCTTTGAACGGGTCCACGCACAATAAATGGACTACTGCACATTAATATAGAAAAAAAAATTTAATAAAAAAAAAAATCCCCAGAACCCAACTTTTGGGTGGGAACAAAAGGCTCGTTTTCATCCTATGTATTACCTTTTTTTTTTTTTTTTAATCACAAATAGAAGATCTATTTACATAATAATCACCATCCCATATAATTAAAAACTTTATTTTATTAGACTCCTAAACTCCATTCTTTGTCCTTCATAATCCCGACATAATTCGCATTAGACCCCTAGTTTATGTGCCTCACTTGCATCGTAATCACCTTTTTGAAAAAGCTTAATCATATTCTTGAAAGGTCAATATATATTGACAATAACTTCCTTTTTTTTTCCCCCCTTAAGTTATGTTTGTCCTGTTCTGTGGCTAGCTTCCTCCCTCTCATTTAAACATGTTTCTTATTTGAGAATTTGTGACTTTGCAGAGCTCTCAATATTAATATTGTTGCAACCAGATGTTGAAAATAAGATTGAATAATGAAAAAGATAAAAATAAAAGGGAAGAAATAATAAACATTTTTAGCTATTGCCCTCCATACATCGTGAAGAGTGTTATTATTAAAGAAACTATACCTTTAGTGGGACTTAGGATGGCTCCTTGAAAAATTTTCAATATACGTACCACAACAAGCCAAAATCTATGGCCAAAAAGGTCAACCATGGTTGACTTTTACATATAGACGGCTTCTTAGTTTTTCTACACGAAAATTAAACGTTAGTAATATGGAATCTAAATTCTCCGTCACAATATTTGTCCAACCACTATTTACAAGGACAAAACTAGAAAATTATTTTAGTGGAGACGCTATAAACAATTAGAGATTTTTTTTTCTTAAGAAAATGACGTAGTATGAAAATAGGATAATTAAATAGTGACCTATCTTGCATATTTTCAAGTATTCTTTAATATTCAACGAATTTGTGTGTATTTATACACTTCCGCTACATAAAAAAAATGACGTAATTACATAAAAATCTTCGCTTATTTTCTTTTTGAGGTTGCTTTGCATTAACACCATGGCCAAAATCGTAACATATAGACCATTTTTTTAAAATATTTATGTTAAATATAAATGATTATTTACGAAAATAGTTTATAACGTAAATTTATTGTAAAATTGTTATTTACCTAAAATAATTTAAATGCTATATTTCTCTTTATTAAGTTTCAGGAAAAAAAAATCTACCTCTTACTCCCTTAACATTGTTAAAGAGTCTACAACAAGATGTTAGGTAAATAAACCCTTTTTTTATCTGCAGAATTCAACTGCTATCCAGTGACAAAATGTGAGAAATAGGTGGGCGGTTGCTTTTCCACAGCCGCTTTTGTTATCAATGTTTAAATTTACTAAATATCCTCAACAAAAAATTATAAGTCTAAACAACAATAGTTGTCTCACTTTGTCTCCAATAACTTAAAATGGCACAAAACTCACCTTCAAGATTTATTATTTGTTTCACTTTGGTACTTTCATCATAGAGGTACCAATTTTTTAACAGTTTTAATAACTAGACTTTGAAATTGAAAAATAAAAAACTCTAAAAATGGAAATTCTTTTTCACTCTAACCGTCAGTGCCGCCGCCTCCTTTGCTTGGAACTCTCGCATTGTTGTCGCCCTACCATGCATTTTTTTTTTTTTTTTTTTACCAACTAGTCACGTGTCTGAAATATGATTAAAATCATTAAAAATTGACATTTTAATGATGGAAGTATCATATTGCGACTTATAAGAAAAGGGCCCATTGATGGAGGGATTTTATGTCATTTCGGGTTGTTAGAGGTAAAATGAGATAACCTCTACTTTTCAGGGATCAAATTAAAAATAACTTGAAGAAAATGGTAT
The DNA here is from genome assembly GCA_009761775.1 of Ficus carica. NCBI lineage: Eukaryota > Viridiplantae > Streptophyta > Magnoliopsida > Rosales > Moraceae > Ficus > Ficus carica. The sequence goes on from VYVB01000513.1 coordinate 29,838, forward strand.
ATAATTTCATTATTATTTTTTTTCTTGAAGAAAATGAAAAATAGCCTATCCATTAATTTGTAATTAAATTTGTAGACCTACCGTGCATAAACATCTATATATGTAATATTTCTATATAGATTACATATATTTAGCCTACTATTCAATTTTACATTCCTCTTAAAGAAAGAGGAATGTTAGATTCACATAGAATCAATAATTATTCTAACCAATTTCATATTTTCTAATTTGGGAAATAAATCAAAATTATGAAAATTTCTTCTTCTTCTTCTTCTTTATCTTAGGAGTGGAGCGGCAAAAATGTTATGGGATCTCAAGATCAGACAATCACAACCTTAATTAGCACAGAAGAAATATATGGAAATTAAGCTCTGGTAATTATTTGGCCAAAAATAAAAAGATATTATTACTACAATTTACTCAGCCTAAAATCACTCGTCGAATTATATCAAATCATACATGAGGATAATGATTAAATTCTTAGTACAAATATAAATTTATATCCATGTATATGTGTATAGAGATTAATTATAAATCTTTCAATTATTAGTAACTTAATAGTGAAAATTTTGTATTTTTTCCAATTTTAGATCTAAAAAACCTTTATCATTTTATGGGTTTTTTTTTTTAATTTTTTTTAATTTTAACGATCAGTCTATAGGTTTTACAGTATTCTTCTTCTTCTTATTATTATTTTCCTATTGTCCCCTTTTGGAGTTTTAGTGCTTTCATATTATACCTTTGTCTGCAAGAAACTAAATTTTCATCCATGTCGCTGCCTTTCGGTTTTCAAAACTTTCCGAGACTTTTTGGTGGTGTAAGGTACTTTCAATGCTTTCTTTTTGTTCTTGTTTTCCTCTCTTAAAATTTGTCCTGTGTGTCTCAATTAGTGTAATTAGATCTCTAAATTTTGTAGAATTAAGAGTTGATCTATTTACATCTCAATAAATATGCATATCCCAAAGCCGTATTTCATAATGATGGTGGAGGAATAATGGCTGGTTTAATTAGTGATTACATAGCATCGGCCGCGTGACAAAGTGTAGAGGAAAACGCATTCCCAGTATCTAAGTACAGCAGAAAAATAAACGGAAAAAGAAGTTAACACAAACATATATATATATATCCCAAACAAAGATGATTACTAAAATTCAATTTATTTTTCTCTTTTGTCTGAAATATTAATAAAAGTATTATTACACAGTAGTTATCGCCTACTAACAAGTTGATTTTTTGTTTCCATAAGCTCTATTTTTTTTTTTTTTTTTGGCCATAAGTTTGAGCTTTATGGATGATACTGAATATCTTTGTTGTGATTACAATATCCTTTTTTTTTCTTTATATTCTTTAATTTGAAATTAATTAATGTTAGTTGTTAAATGTGCTTATAATTGTTTGTGAATCGTTGATATATATGTGTATATATATACATTATAATATGTATAGTTTTACGCATAAACTGGATATATCACCACATGGATGTTCAGGGACATGCTTGTAATTATAAATTTGCAGCCCCATTGTTGTTGATGCAGCGACTAATTGATATATTATTACAGTAATCTTGATCTTGACTAAGTCTTCTCTCTTATTTATTTATTTATTTATTTTCAAATTCTACTTTATTTATTTATTTATTTATTTTTCGAGATATTCATTTTCGATTAATGTAGTATACATGAGATGCTTGGAGAAGAGACGGAAGAAATATTGGAATATATTTATGGTCAAGATCCATTCTGCATGTTTTGTCATTTTGTTTGATTATTGTTATGGCATATTATAGGGCAGTTTCTTCCCAATTTATGCATATTGTATTTCTAATATTTTCAAATAGGAAGATCAAATGACGTCTTTTCTTAGTGGCTGTAAGCATATGATATGTATTAGACGAACAAATTGATTAGTTTGTCACAAGTATTTATGAAAAAATAAAAAGTATGTATTTATCTTTATAACTTGAACGAGAATCACGGATTGTTACGATCGATATATTTTTTAATCTAAAAAATTATTAAAGGCGATATAAATATGCTATATATTAGATTACTTAATACTTAAAACTACTGTAAATTTTAGTAGAATCACATTTTTTTTTTCTTTATAACATTGCATGTAAGTTGATTGTTTTCTTACTTGATAGTAGTCAAGGAATGAATAATTTTGTTAAGTAATTGTCTTTTGACACTGATAGTTTTACCCTATTTTTAACCCTCAGCTATCACACGTTAAAAGGGACATAATTATTATAAATAAATATACTTATATATATATATATCTTAATTATTTATCATATGGTTAATAACCATGTCTGATGGGTACGGATATTGATTTTAAAAACATGCAGTAACTTTCAAGTTCATATCTATATATATGTATCAAAAAGCTGGCACATGTACTTTAATAGTTAGGGCTTTGAAAGCAATGGAAGTGTGGAACTTCAGCTTATCCGTGCCTTCATTAGTCAGTAAAAATTACCCAGCAGTTAATTTCATGTATATATATGTTTTTTTCCCCCTATACAATATATTTATGGTTTCGGCTCATATTGCCTTGAATGGTGAAGTGTGCCTTTAAAATATTTATTTTTCTTTAATTTGAATTAACAGTAAATGAAGTGACATATATATTAATTATTTTTGTAGGACTTCATAGAAAGAGGGAAGAAAAGGCTAGAAAATCAAAGCTTGCAGTGTTATCTTTGTTCTTTCTTTGGTCTTTTTTTTTTTAAAGGTTATTTTGTCTTTTCAATGGTTGGAAAATTTTGGAGTGATTTTTATTGTGGCTACTGTTATGGGGGGTAAATCTTAAAATAACTTTTTTTTTTTTTTTTTTTTTTTTTTTGTGGGGGGGGGGGGGGGAGGGAGAGAGAGAGAGAGAGAGAGAGGGAGTGGTAAGAATACTAGGGAAATGACTAAAGTTCATAATGTCCGAAACGTTTCGCCGAGAAATGCGGCTACTTGCCGCCTCTTTACTTTCTTATCACTTTTGTTTTGTTTTGTTTTGCTTTTTGTTTTTTGTTTTTTTAAATGAAATTTATAAAAAGTCTTTTTCTATATTATAAACTGAGAGAGAGAAAGTGAGTAGTATCATTTTTTTTAAAAAGAAAAAAAAAACAATAAATGAAAACATACACACAGAGTTGGGGGGTTGCTCTTAATTGACCCTCTGGTGCTATATGTGATAAATCACCCAGCTCAAGGCCATTTAGTTTATTCATCTTTTCTTTATTATTTCTTCAATCAAATCTCTCTTTCTCTCTCTTTTTTTTTATTTTATTTTATTTTTTGCCAAGAACTAGTCTATCATCGATCTTCCATTGTGTTGCGTATGAAGAAGAGCTGTTTTTGTGTGAAAAGTCAGCGTCTCTCTTTCTCTTTCTCTTTCTCTTTCTTCTCTTTCTCTCTCTCTCTCCAAGAACCACTCTCTCTTCTGATCTATATCCCTTTGTCTTTTGACAAGTAGAAACACAAACATCATCTTCAAAACCAGCTTTGTGTGTGTGTGTTTTTTTTCTCTTCTTATAATTCCCTCTCTCTCCAAAAATCAAAGCTCATCTCCCCAAACGATCATAAGAAAATATCCAGAGTTTAGACACAGAATCTGCATGCCCTTTTCACGTCAGAAACCAAACAAAAATCCATAGCAAGAGAATTAATAAGCTAGGGTTCATCGGATGACACTTCCAGTTCCTGTTTTTCTTCTTCTTCTATTTCGTACTTACTATTGTTTGCCATAAGAATTGGTGAAAAGCATGTGCAGTTTGTTCGTTCCCAGGAATAATAATAAGACTATGGAGCATGATTTCCAAGGCGATTTGACTGACATATTACGAGCCGGTGGTACTTCTGGAGCTTCTTCGGTCAATTCCGGCTATGGCGAATTAGGCCTAATTCCCAACCTCACCGACGACAGCTCCAACAACTGGCAGTTCCCCTCTGATCTCCCCATTAATTTCTCATCATCATCCGCCATGGAAGACCTAATTCCCAGAGACAGCTTCGGAGATCCCTTCTCCAACATGAGGGATCCGCTTCTCCAAGAGCTCGGCGCCATGCCCGCCGCGGTGGGGACCGCCTTTTTCGGCAGTCCTAATTCGTCTTCAGCCGACAATATGATCAGCGACGGCGGCGGCGGCGGCGGCGGCTTCGGCAAGGTGCTCGGGGTTGATAGTCGTCATCATTATCACGAGGATGTCAAGTTTAGGCCGAGTTGCAACATCTTCTCCCGAATGCTCCAGATCAACCAGGGTGAAAAGCTGCCCGCTTCCGCGGCGGCGGGAACGGGGACGAGGACAACAACAACGACATCATCGCAATGCGATTCGATGGCGAGTATGGCCCCCGTAGCTTCGCGGAGGGGAATTAAGGCGGGTGCTGTGATTTCAGGCGACATGATTAATGTGAACAGCTCACAACAAGGTTGCTTGGTTCACAACAACACCGGTTCTGGGTTGCAGATCTCATCACCACGGAATCCGGGTATCAAGCGAAGGTAAGTGTGAACTAATTAAGATAGAGAGAGAAAAATTGTATTTAATTAGCTAATAAATTATTATTGTTTGGACAAGTTGGTTTAATTCCGTAATTTACTAGTAAGGGTTTTGATTGGCAAAATTTTTGTTTAGTACATCTTAACTAGGAGTAATAAATGGGGGTGATGATTTTAATTTTGTGTTGTAAGGTTCATAAATTAACGCCTTTTTATATATGAGTTGGGAGTTGGGGTTTTTTTTTTTATCATAAAAATTAACATAAATGAAGATCTAATTAAGTTAATAAGATTGAAATTATGGGTAAAAGATGAGTGATAAAGGTTGAGGAACAATTCCTTATCATTTTCAGGTGGAATTGGTCAGTACGGTCATTTAATACCACCTAAGTTATGATCGTTTCTTTTTGATGGGTTTTAGTCATCAAAAGGGTGTGTGTGTGTGTGTGTGTGTGTATAAACACACACATACATACACGCACATATATATAGGTACATGTATGTACGGGGTGTAGGTTCTTGTGTCACAATAGTATTCACACAGACTTTTTTAATATTTATTACTTGGAAGTGGTGCTACTTTTCTAATATTTTCCCAAACTCTCCTGGAAAATTACTGTGGTTTTTCATTACATATTGGCAAATTTTCTTTCTTTCTTCCACCTTCTGTTCTCTCTTAAAATGTGCCACTAGTACAGAAACATTAATCAATCCATAAACGTAAATAGAACATGTACCCTTCGTTCAGTCTTTCATCGTATCAAGATCAATTTTGTTTCCATATCATTAATTTGTCTGGTTATGAGAATAATATTTTAACATTGTTTTGTTTAATTTCGATTTTTTTTTTTAATTTTTCTGCAGAAAGAGTCAGGCAAAGAAGGTTGTGTGTATTCCAGCACCAGCGGCTGCAAACAGCAGAGCCAGTGGAGAAGTAGTTCCGTCTGATCTGTGGGCTTGGAGAAAGTATGGTCAAAAACCCATCAAAGGCTCTCCTTATCCCAGGTAAAGTCTAGTTCTTTTTTTCTTCCTTTTTCTTTTCAGCTATATATATATATATAAATATATTGACATCATCATTGTTTCATTCTCGGTAACAGAAAAAATATTATTCCTAAGATAACTACTACTAACACTTACAAGGCTGCCAATTTCCATATCATTTTCTCTGACAAGTATAATTCTACTACTCTAACGTATATTATAATTTTTTAATTGTTTTTATCATCTTTTTTGGCCTAAGATAATGTTACGCATATAAACAAAAGTTCCATTTCTTCAAAACCTAGCTAGTGGGAGGAGTATTAAAATTTCTTGTAAAATCTGATCAAGTCACATTTTCACAGTTAATAATCAGAATGGCAGAAGATCAAATTCAAGTTGGATTCACTAACCTTCGTTATAATTGTACAGATATATATACTATTAGTTTCGTATTCTACTGTAAAATTGCCTTTGTATATGACAAAAAACAGTACTATACATTAAATATCTTCTATGCTGTAATAGTAGCAATACACATCTGATCGATCGAACAGTTGCACTGTGATCTTAGACAAACTACATACTACATATACATGTCTATATATAACATACAATAGTCTCATATCCAACATAATGTTGTATATAATTTTATATAAAGTTACGTACAAATTAACTAACTTTTATAAAATTCTGACTAGAGAGTTACAAATGTCGACCTATCTGCGTGCTGAATTCCATATATATGTATTTATAGTATATTCATGTAATGTATGTGTGTACTACAGGGGCTACTATAGATGCAGCAGCTCAAAGGGGTGTTCGGCAAGGAAACAAGTGGAAAGAAGCCGGACTGATCCAAACATGTTGGTCATAACCTACACATCGGAGCACAACCATCCATGGCCAACTCAGAGAAACGCTCTCGCCGGGTCAACTCGGTCTCAGCCATCAAAAAACAATTCAAACATGACAAAGAATAATAATGTCACAGCAAGTACAAGCCCAAAGGAAGAACACAAAGATCAGTACACAATAAACAACGTCGACAACAACAACAACAACAATAATAACAATGGCAGTAGTTCGACGACGAGTGCTTCGGTGAAGGAAGAGATAGATCCGGACATGGAGAAGCAGCTGGATAGCATGGACGACAGTGCGTTTAGCAACATTACTACTACTACTGCTGCTGCTGCTAATCATCTTCATCATGAAGTTCATGGGTTTGGATATAGGCCGGCAATGGCGGTCGGTTCAAATCATGATCAGGACTTCTTTGCCGATTTAGGGGAAATCGAAGCTGACCCTCTAAACCTCTTGTTCAGCAGCCAAGGTTTCCCTAATTCATCGGCCGCGGAAGATCATGATCATGATCATCAACACAAAGGAATGATGATGATGAACAATAAGGGTTTTGACCCTTTCAACAATCTGTTCGACTGGTCAGGTGGAGACGACAACAACAAACAAAGAGAGCAGTAGAGAAAATCATATTACACTTTTTTTTTCCCCCCCTTCTTCTTAAGTTAGTTTGTGGAGCAGTACTACTACTTTTATAATATGCGTTTGGGGTTTAATTTCTTTTTTTTTTTTTACATTTTAGGAATAGATTTTACTTTTTTTTTTTTTTTTTACTTTTTTTTTTTTTTTTTTCTTTTTAGGGGAAAGGAGAGGAGAGGAGAAGAGGAGTGAAAAATGAAAGGTAAAGGGAGTGGGGGGTTGATTGAGAGGGGGGAGTCCCTACATTCCTTTTGGGAATATTGGTGGATGGGACAGAAAGCTGGGGAACAGAAGGTTTCAACAGTGAAAGGAAGTACATCCATCAGAGACATGACTAGAAAGCTCATTGAGGAGATTGATATGAAAAATAAACAAAATAAATAAATAAAGGGAAGAGATGGGACTTTGCCTTTTCATCCTTTTGAAGTGGGAAAAATTATTCAAGATCAGGCTCATCAGTACCCAATCTTTTTAGGTCATTTGGTGGGTGTGTAATTTCTAAACCCAAAAAAAAAAAAAAAAAAAAAAAAAAAAAAACCATGCCTTTTCTTTTTGCTTCACTTCTTAGAGAGGCTATATTATATAGGTAGCTAGAGAGGGGGCAAAAAAAAAAAAAAAAAAAAAAAGAAAAAGAAAATGTGAAAGATGACAAAAGAATATAGGAAAGAGAATTACTAAAAAAGCTTGACTTTTCGTATCATCAGTCTTGTACTCTTGGGATGTGTAGTGTAAATCATATAATACTTGCTTTGGGTTCCTCAACTTTCTGTTTCTTTTAATAATATAATTTAAATATCCATCCAAGTTGTGCTTACTATGAATACCTTTTCATTTTAAGCAGAAGATATTGTTTTATGAGAGGCTCCTATATTGTTTTGTTTATTATTCTTAATTTGTCTATTTCTGTAGTATATATACTTACTATGAGTTCCAGCAAATCGAGGTTGGCATTTTTCATTGCATGTAGGATGGTCATCTGCTTCTGTATCTATTAAACAAGTATATATATTTTGTATGCATATTCTATTCGAGCTGACTAGTAAACAAGTTAAACGAAGAAGTTAAAAGAAGAAGAAGTGAACTTCAAACTTTGTCAGGCTATAAATTTATCAATTTGTAACAAGAATTTCACATTTCACATTATCTTTTTATATGGTGCATTTTGCCTTTATTTTAAAATAAATTCTTCATTTTTAGACATCAAATTATACTTATCCACAATTTCGTATATTCTTTTGGTCGACACTCGATTTTGATTTTTTTTTTAAAAAATGTTTAAAATACCAATCAATACAATAGAATAAAAAGTAATATCTCAAAAAAAAAAAAAAAAAAGTAAAACCAAAACAAAAATTAAAAACCAAAATAAAAGCCTAAGGTTATATTTTTTTTTTGTTTTTTAGTTTTTTAGTTTTAGTTTTTAGTTTTTTTTAGTTTTTTAGTCCTTCAGTTTTTTTTTTTTTTTTTTTTTTTTTTTTTTTTTTTCTATTTAAGGTTATATTTTGGGTATTTTTGAGATGAAAAATCGCAACCATGAATTTGTGTTTTAAGTATCATCTTATAATATAAACAATGTAGCACTTCCCAACAAGCGGAACAAATTTTGGTAGGTCAAAAAATAATAAAATAATAATCACGATTGAGTTTTGAATTATCAGATTTTGACTTATATATATATATATATATTTATGGAAAATTTGACTTTGTGACATTTTTTAGTCACATAATCTAACAAATGACTCAACTTTTTTAATATAGAAAAATGGTCGTTTATCATTTTTTAAATTTGATCAATCAATGATCGACTAATGGTTAATCAGTGATTAATTATGAAATTTGGTGATTTACGTTATGGTTAATCAGTGATTGACTATTATGCGGTCAATCAGCGATTGACCATTTAAGATAATTGATTAACCATTTTAGAAAAAATGGTCTTTTAATCAATTTATAAAAACTTCAGTCATTTATTAAAAAAACTTTTTAAAAAATGGCTATTTAGCGCTAAATCTCAATATTTATTTGTATAATTTTGATGTAAGTCGATGTTTAGAAACACGGAAAATCACCGAAAATTCACTAACTCATATGCGCTCTTTAGTTTTTATAACGGTTCCAAAATATTTACTTCATATTGTAAAGTAGATGCTATTTTTATTTGGTTGAGTGCATTTTATACACATATATGACAGCATACATATCGATATACATATTATAAATATATATATATATATATAAAGAAATTGGAGCTAGAGAGAGGGAGAGAGTGAGACTGTGAGTGTTAATTAAGCTTAATTTTTTTTTATTATGCCATGATATTTAGCATTCTAGTATTACCTTTTCAATAACTCACTCTTCTTACCCAGTAATCCTCTACATATTGTATATATTCAAACTACGTACTCCTGGCAAATTTGAATTTCCTTGCTCACAAAAGACGTGTCACCCGATAATTGGCTCTGGAAAAAGTATACGTGATACAATATATATTTAAATCATACACTCTCCTTTAGACATAGACATTACGCCATGTGCATATGACTGCACCACCACTAAATTGTTACAATAGTTGGAGGACGTCATTCACACAAGGGAATCTACCTACACCTAATTATATTACTGTTACATTTCGGGGGAAAAAAAAAAAAAAACTCATTGTTATGGACAGCCTGTTAGCTCTAGGGCTTCCTCTATTTTGTAATTCTTTATGCTACTTTTAAAAATGTGCCACGAGAGAAACACGCCGTACGAAAAACAAGAATTATTAATTTGAGAATTCTGTTCATTATTTTTTTTAAAAAAAAAAAACTATCGATTAAACTGTTTGTTATGTCAATTTTGTATATTATTAATTCTGATATGATTTTGATCAGTTTTAACGTTGAAAAACTTACAAGCTCCCTACTGTAAAAATTTCCTCGGTCAAAATATAGTTTGTCATTAGAATGATCCATGGCTAGCTAGCTAGAAGTTTCAATAAAATTAGTCAAATTTCAATTTCGTCACTACATTATACCGAAACCATTTAAACAGATATTAATGACAGAATTGCAATAATAAGTTTAGAATTGCAATATACATATTTTTACATTTCTTGTGTAGCGCAAAACTGTTAGTAGTAAATTATCCGATACGTTGTAGAATCATCTTAGAAATGACTTGCTGCTCAACTTTCGGACAGTCAGTTCAGCCTGACTACTTGATATTTAAATTTCAAGCAAAAAGAATAGTGTATATATATTCATTTATTTGGAGGGTTCCTAGACGACACCTCCCTCATACTTTTTTTTAATATCGTTAGTGTTATATTGTACCAATCAAATATTTAAAAGTAATATTTTTTAGTAATACTTCTTATTTACATCAATATTTAAATAATATTGTATAATAAGATTTTAAATAAAAAATTACATATTAATTAACTAATTATAATAAGTTTCTTAATAAAAAATTACAAGTACGTGCTACAGGCATACAAGACATCTAAAGTCCATGATATATTATTGTAAGACAAGCTGTAGTAAATTTTTGTCAGTAAGATCATAACTAAGCTCGTAAATTTTTTTTTATATGCATTTCATTAATTAATAAACTAGACTGGACTGACAGTTGAAATTTTAAAATTTTTTTTGGTGAATAATTGAAATTTTAAAATGTTAGATGCTAGATATATATCTTAATTAATTTTATTTCCCAAGTACAGCATAAGTTTGGTGGACTTAACATGCTGGCACATCAAATTGTCACTAAACATTGTAGCACGAATTCACACGACATAAGATACAACAACTCGATAAACTAATTAACATTATCTTTAATCGATTTTGTAGCACATTGCAAAATCTAGCTCCATCAAATTTGCTCAATAATGATTTAAGGAATTGGTAGAGATTCTTTACCCAAAACATATATATATATATATATATATATATCCAATTTGCCAGCATTGCAACAGTTTTTTTTTTTTTTTTTTTCTTTTTCTTCTAATTATAACCAATATAGGTAGGTTTTGCCCATGTGGCTAACGGATTAATTAACAATATTTTAACCAAGGATTAGTTAATTATGATGGTTTTAATTTTTACTTTAAATTTGGAGGTGGGGATTCAAACTCTATAACTTGTGGTGTAGTTAGTTATTTTATTGCTGCTAGGATGATTTCTATTTAAATAATAAAAATGAAATTTGGATTTTAAAAAAAAAATGTTAGTGAGATGAAAGTCCCAATATTAAAGTGATCTTTAATTATGAAATGTACCTCCGTGACTTTAAATTTCACAACCTATTTATATCTTTATAACTAGTGCTCAATTAGGATATGAACTTCAAGAAATTTCACTATATAGTATAATATGTAATTTGTTTTGTATTAACGTATACCATGGTCTGTTAATACAAATTACATATAGAATATACATGTAACTTACTCTTGCTTGACACATAATTTTGAAATGATCATATTCAAAAAATTCCATACAAAATGCGAATCTATTTGGATTGATTTTTGAAAGAGAGAGTATGATATTCCGGATTTTGAAACATAAAAAAATTAAAATTGACTAATTAGAATTTATGAAAAGTTAAAATTCAAAAGTACTAAATATGTGCCAAATAAGGATTTAAATTTTCAGTTGTGTTTGTTCAAAAACACTTATATAAAAGCACAAGTAGTCAAGGATTTCATTGTTTGTGGAAACCTTTATGCCTCCCTTGGTAATGGAAGCAAGACTTTTACTCAATTTATTGGGAAATAGTGACACTAAGTTCTGTCAAATCCATCAACTTTAATAATACAGAAATAAATTTATGCATATGATCCCTATTCAAACCAATGTCACTTCAATGTGGAGGAAAAAAAGAGCAGTCCAAAATTTCTTATCAAATGATTTTCTCATCCTTGTTGACATAGCATGGAGTACGAGTCATTTATGCGTATTTGAAGGACTTTCTTGGTGCAATTAGGTTTATGGGAGTGACTGTGCTCATGATTTTGAAAAGATAGAAATGAGACTTATGATTTCTGCCACACTCATAAAAAGCCCTCCCAACCAACTTTTACTCACAAACGTGTCTAATTCACAGCCTATTACCATACAAGCATTCCACGATAAAATGTCTTAATAGTATTAAGAATTCGTCTAGAATATCAATTAAAGTTAAGAATATAATAATAAATATTTTGATTGAAAATGAGTTTTGTTCTAAAAATGCACGTGGGGTTTAACGTCAATTTTTTAGAGTTAAAAAGTACAAAAGCTTAAAATATACTTGGAAGAAATTAGCAATTTAATATTATTTCATTGTTCTTGTTATTCTATATGATTTTTTTTTAAATCATCTCATTTCGATAAAAAAATAATTGAAAATCTTTGTCTGAAATTAATGCCTAGAATGACCCCTAAATTGCCTTTTGTTTTCTTGTTTCAAATGGATTTACTGAGAACTTTATCATAGGGTTTCTTTTCATGTTCTAATTTATTTATTTTCTTGTAATTTTTCTTTTATTTTTAAACATTGGAGTGAAGGGCCTACATAGGATGAGATAGGTAGGGGATACCAACGTAATTTGGATTTTCTAATTGTTTGTATATGTTTTTAAATTAAAATCACCTCAAAATAATATTAAAAAATTTATTCTTATTTATGTTTCCAAAATTTAGATTCATTATTACTTCTTATCCCACTAAACTTTAAAAACTTCCATTTTGAGCCTAAATTTTGACCTAGTTATACTTATACTCTATTTGGTGAAACATCTTAAACTCAAATTTTTCATCCCAGTTTTTGTCTTTTTTCTGAAAAGTCAACAAAAATTATAACTAGTTATTAAAAGGTCAACCAACTCAAACTTAAAAATTTCAACTCAAACCATTTCATCAAACGGAGCTTTAAACTTCTTTGTTAGAACTTCCATTAAATTAAAAACAAACATAAAAAGAGAGTTAAGTTTGGTTATGTTTTTTTTTTTTTTTTTTTCATTAGGAATTCTTACAGAATGGCGTAACTAAGACTAATTCCTCCATTTTTAATATTATGTGTTAACAAAAATTCTAGTAGATCAGGATTAATGGATTGATCGTAAATTCATTGGGTATGTTCATAAGGACAAACTAGAAGTGACCCTAAAGTGCACGAGTAAGATTGATTAAAAGAAGGGTTATTTACGTTTTCATGCCATATATTTTACTTTAGTCAAAAAGTATTCCCTGTATTTTAAAATTTTCCATTTTTATACCTTTAAATTTCAATTAATATGTAAATCTATAGGTCAACAATTAATTTTGACCTAAATATACCCAAAATACCCTTAAAAAACTAAAATTTAGATAATTCATATTTGTATCATGTGTTTTGCTTTTACTCAAAAAGTATACCCTACATCTTAAAATGATGTATTTTTATATCATTCTGTTATATTTAATGTATTCAATATATATGTTTTCTCAGTTAACTCTTTATTTGGACCTTAAGATGTCCAAAATACTCTTAATTTAAATTTCTTAAATTATTTTCTAAGTTCCATTTTGAGGGCATTTATGTTATTTTGGAGATAAAAAAAGTGTTGATCAAGAAAAATATATATAGATATATGTATCAAGTATATTATAATGGTATAAAAACTAAAGAATTTCAAAATGCACAATATAATTTCTAAATTAAAAAAAAATGCATGGTATAATAAGGTGAATACTACTTAATTTTGGTTTGTCTTTTCAAGAGTGTTTTGGGTATTTTCAGTCAAAATTATATGTTGACCAAGAGAAGATATAAATTTATATATTAAACATAATTTGATAATATGAAAATGTAAAACTTCAAAATGCAAGGTATATTTTCGAAATAAGAGTAAAATGTGAAGTATAAAAAGATAAATAACCCTTAAAAATAATTGATAGAATATGATGCATAATGGTTTAAAAGGCATCTTTCATACCCTGACCGTATAATTCACGTTTATCACATGTATGTATTCGGACAATGAAAATGTGTTAATTTATAATTTGAGCAGTGGAGATTTCTGTTCTCATAAATTTGGCCTCCAAGATCAGTTATTTTTATTAATTTAGTACACTTAAAATATATCTAGTCGAAAATAATAGATGTCAATTTAGTTTGAATGTTTATGAACTGTTAGATACTATTAAATCTCACTCTCATTATAAAAATAAAAGTGTAGTAAAACATGCACTTTTTGTATTTTTCTCCCATAATGTATCGGACTCCATCTTTCATACGCTTTTTTTTTTTTTTTTATGTGTTTTAATAAGAAAAAAGCATGCTAGTGTTTATGATTGATCACACAATATGAATAGTAATATTAATAGCAAGGAACAATACTAAAAGATTCCTAGAAAGCGAAATATACGATGTATATTGTATTTGAGATACGTGTTTCAAATCTAAGGCGTACATGTATATAGTTATATTATTTCTATGAGCAGGCATGATATATTCTTAGTTTCTTGATATGTTTAATAATGTCTAGAGTAGCAGTCAATAACGACTTCATATTTACTTAGGGAAAAAAAAATATATATGTGGTCGTAGCTTTAGTTAGTAAGTATATGGAGAAATAAGGTCAAACTACACGTCCTTCAAAATAACTTCAAGATCTAAACTTTATTTTTCTATTTTTTGTTTTTCCTCTCTATCCTTTCTTTTAATTTTACATCACGTGTTTATTGTATATATGTACATACGTTTGTGTTTGTATATATATTCATAATTTAACAGCTCAAGATAAGAGAAAACCCAAGTTGAGATTTCTCCCGGTCTCTTGACGGAAGTATATCCAACGGTGAAAAACTCGATCCACAAACAACATCGTTTGAAAAATCTCTTTTTCGCTATCATACGGTATCACAATCATTATCTTCTTGCTTGCGGTTTATGCGTTGTTATTATAGAAAAACATGAAAGAGTCATGAGAGAGAGAGAGGAGAGATACATTAAATATTATCTATCAGTATGTGGAGATGTGATCCTTATTTAAAAGGATTCTTATCAGTTATGAGCAAGGATGAAAATATCCACGATATTGCCGACATTTCCATGATATTATTCATATTTTGAAGTCTTGACATAAATAACGGGAGGGACGCATATTTCTTCATGAAGTATCCGTCAAATGTCCATTATGTCAATTAATATCCGCAATATCCGTGAATATCTATGAATATCCAGGATATTTTTGGAAATGTCTAAATGTCCAAAAATGCGAGGATTTTTTTTTGGGCAAAAATTTCAATTCTGTTACAAATTCCATTTGTTTTAATTATGAATAAAATATGACAACATGCTACACAAGATGAAGATCATGATGGCAGCATGTGAGTGTATTCGGACGGGTTGAAAAAAAAAACATATAAGAAGACATGATATGACTTAAATGAATCAAACTGATAAGGATTATATTACCTTGAGTTTTTGTTTTCATGAGAATAAAAACCGAGCAAAGTTCATACGGTTATATAATCCTTCTTATAGTTCTCAAACGGGGTCTAATTTAGAAGTACAAAATCAAGATATTTTTTTTAGGATATATTGGTATCCTCCAACATGAATTGATATCGAGATGTCATCACATACCCATCAAAACTACTTATCAAAATTATCCTATTTATGGGTTAATAATTAGAAGAGACCAAGAAATATACACGTGGCATGTTAATGATTACCCTCAAAATTATGCAAGAATAATCTATTGACCAATGTATTGTTTAGATAAAGATCAACACATACATAATGTTTTCTAACAAGCTAGAAACTCTTTCAGTTTTAAGTACACTCGAAACTAATATGTACTATCTTATGTTTGATGTTCAATTTTTATGTACTCTATTATATTATTGTATTTTATTTGTAATGATTAGTGAGTATGTAATATCATATAGAAATTACAATCAATACTTAATTATTTTGATGTTGTATAGCATTATGCAATATAACTTTCATATTTGATAAAATAAAAAAAAGGTATTGTTTTTGTTATTAAATTAGTTTAAATTATGCAATATTGATTGTTTTTTATATTTTTGTGAAGTTTTAACAAAAAATTATATGTTTTTTTTTTTTTTGTGAGTATTCATTTTTTTATCGGGATATCCGTTGACATCGATATTTCCATCAACACTATTCATAAATCAAAACTTAGACAACTTTATCGACATTGACATTTTCATTCTTGGTTACGAGCATATCCCAAAAACTCACTACTGAGACTACTAACTGATAAAATATTTTATATATGTTAATTAAAATAAAATTTTAATTAAATAAATAAATACATACTTAGGTTATTAATGACATCACATCATCCATATCCAACATCTCTTTTAGAGAGTGATAAATTGACACTATCCTAAGGGGTATGTTTGTAACTTAGACATTGTTGCGTTTCCGTGCTACACTTTTGAGGTTTTTTTTTTTTTTTTTTTTTTGGTAAATATTTTGAGGATTTTTTTACATCTCAATGTCTCATCCCCAAGGAAAAAAAGGAAAAAATAAATAAATAAAAAACAAAGCCTTCTAATCACATGCACAAAAACATCATTTGTTCATCATCAAGGAAAAAAAAAAAAAAGAAAAAGAAAAAGAAAAGAAGCATCATATTTTGTTTTCTTCCTCAAAGACATCGATCATTTTAGTCAAAACATGAATCACTAGTGTTTTGTTATCACATCATTTTTGGAACGCAACACAAGCTCCTTTTTGCGATTATACATTTAAAAATTTATTCTCTGTTTACATTATTTTTCCTAGAGCAATAATTGCATAGACAAATTTCTCCGACATATAAACAAGCAATTATAGATCTATATTCTATATTTCATAGGCATTATTTTAGTAGCACAATTGATGAGTTATTGCTATTCCTATAGTGATTTCCTTGTTGGCACATTAATAGCAACAATATACATCCTCCAATACCCATCAAGATGTACCAATATGACAATATTCTTGTTATCAGAGTAAAAAAAATTTTTGTTAATATAATTTCGTCTTATTTTATTGATGTACTTTAAACTTATTGCATAATTGTAATTTTTAACACTAAATTTTTAATTTTGATAATTTACACACTGAACTTTCTGTAACAATTTATCATAAATAACAATGTTAATCTTTTAAAGGAAATTAACACTTGATTTGCATATAGGTCATTAATTAAGAGTATAAAATGTCTTTTTAAATTAATATTAAAACAAATTATATACACCCAAAACAAAGTTAATTAAAATTTTTTTATTTTGATAAAATTTAATTAAAGATCTTAACCTTAATAAATTTAGATTGAAATAGATAAAATTGATTATTTATGTCATGAATTAACAACTCATGTCACACGTTAATTTTCGTCAAAACATTAACATTATTATCAATTGGAAGTAAATTCCGATATATTGGTAAATTCAGGTGCAAATTTTTAAAATTAAAAGTTTAGATTATAAATTGCAAATGTATGATAAGTTTAGATGAAATTTGAAAAAAGCATTTAGTTTCTCTTTCTTACCTTGTACTTAATGCAAAACTTCTAGAGAATAAACTTAGGTTGCAAACGATTTAAAAATTAAAAAAAAATAAAAAAAAAATTAAAAAAAACCTCATTTATATGAGCAGATTAACAACTTGATTAGAAATCTTAATTTATAAATATTTGTTTCTTTTACAGATAATTGGTCCTTAAAATGATCCCATAAAACCCATTAAATTCGTTAGCAAAATCTTCATCATCCTTATTTGGAAATTGTCGAGTGTTAAGTTTTTTACAAATAGGAGCCACAAAGACCATAGCAATACCAAGAATATTTAACTAATTAGCGATTATATCTTGTTGTACAAGACAAGCATCTATACAATATTATAGAAAGCACAATAAGTGCATCTATACAATGTACTTCATCCAAAACGAATCGTTTTGGACAAAAAAAATTTATATTTATTTTTTAGTCATCCGGTTTACTTTTTTGTCTAATTTTTTTTTTTCATTTTAATCCTTTTTTTTAATTTTCTTTTCGGACAATTTTTTATTTATTTAGTCCTTTTTATTATTTTCTTTTCTAACCAATTTTTTTTTTTGTTTTGGTCCCTTTTTTTTTTTACTTCTGTATTTATTTTTTGGTCCTTTGTTTTCTCCCGGATCATTTTTTTTTTTCCATTTTAATCCTTTTTTCATTTTTTTTTTGCACCCAACTTTTTTTCTTTTCATTTTAGTCCTTTTTCCTGTTGATAATTTCTTTCATTTTAGTCCTTTTATCTTTTTGGTTTTTTTTTTCATGCTTTTTTCTTGGGTTTTTTATGTTTTTTTTTTTTTTTTTTACTTATTATTTTTATTTTTCCCTACATAGATAAATTTTCTCAAATTTGTTCCACATGTGCATAGCACATGCTTTACACTAGTAGATATTAAAAGATGATTCTGTTTACATACCTTTTTTCTTTTTAAAATGAAAAGAAGAGACAATTAGTATCCGAATAAGATTAAACATAGTATCTAAAACCTTAATCCATCTTATACCAAGTCTCTAACTCAATTTATTAGAATAAAATAAAGATTACAAAAGTTCAAAGGAAAAATAACTAGGACATTACAATTTCAAAGGGAAATTAATCTCACCCAAACTACAATCCGCATAACTAGCAGAGAAACTGGCACTTGAAGATTAAGTTGAAACTTTACCTTTCAAAACTAGTTCCTATTAACTGATCAATTGAGAACAAACTCCAGCGCAATAAACCACCAATAAAAATCACAATCACGAAACCCAAAAGAAGCCAGTTTATCTGCCATACAGATGCCTTCACAAAGAATACGAGAGACCTTAGCATTTGGCTTAGACGCCCACTCCAACACTCTGACTCATCTATTCTGAAGCTTCCAAGGCATTGATTTGATTTAGCATGACATAATAGAATCACACTCAACCCATAAGTAGAATCACACCTTTTCAATTGCGATCTTGAAACCTATAAAAACCACCTCAAAAGCAAAAGAAACACCGACGACCGCCACCGAGAAACAACCTTTTACAAATCCTCTACAATCGAGAAAAAATGCAACCACAGCTAGCAAGGCCGCGAGCTCCTCGAACCGCACCTTCAATGTTCACAATCAGACAGCCCATGAAGAGGAGAAAGAGGGATGCTAGCGATCCATCATATTTTGAGGAGCACGTGAGGGTTTCCCAACGACCCCAAAACTTCTCAAAAACGCCGCGAAAGATCTCCAAAATAGAAGGCCATAAAGTTGAGCATAATCATACTGCAAAAACATATGCTTAGTAGTTTGCCCGTCGTTTTTACAAAGTCTGCAAATACTCGTGTCACGATCCAAACCCATGGACCATAATGAATTAAGATAAATTGAGATTAAATTAGGATAAAATCAGGATTATTAACAAAATCCGGTAAATCATTTTTCGCAAAAATATATAATAACATATATTTCTCCGGAGACTTTCAATAAACTTTAAAGCGATCATTGTCTATGCTTTCAGTTATCTGTGGGCTTACTACAATTTTTATGAAAATAATAAAAGTAAATAACAGGTTTTTAGAATACTTGAAGTAAATAGCATATTTATCAGGTAAATAAAAAGTTTACTAGTTAAATAACATATTTACAAGATGTAAATAAGTACTTTAAGTAAATATGATGTAAATAAATCATTTACGTAATAAATATGTTATTTCTCTAAATATTCTAAAATCCTATTATTTACTTTAATTAATTTCTAAAAACTAATATTTAATTATTTCTTTCCCAAATTTTAGCTTGCTTTTGGTTTGCCGGTTGGATATGAAATTTTAAGTTGGAGTTTGTTGACTTTTGAGAAACTAGTTATAAATTTTGTTGACTTTTCAAAAAAAGACAAAAATTGAGATAAAAAAATACAGTCTAGTTGGATTTAAACTTAAATGCTAAACAAAGCCTTAATATGAGTTTTGTATCTCATTTATTCAACTTCAGGTATTAAACGTATATCATTTTCAATCTTTGTGACTTTTCCATCTCGGTCTTTCAATCTTATGTCTTTCAATCTTATATATCTTACCGCTCTTTATTAATTAGTTTGGCGAGAGTCAAAGAAACCCCTAAAGAGCAACAACGGCCGGAGGAGCCATAAGAATCGTAGCTCGCCAAACATGGTGAGATCGCAAATTCGAATGTCGCCGATTTCAATAAATGAAGAAATTGGGTCACCCAATTGATGAAGAACTTTGCTCCAGATTGTTTGGATCTAAAAAAGGAAGTTGTTATCGTATTGTTAATGATAAATACGTGTGGTTAAATCTATTCTGAGGGAAGGTATGAGAAAAAGATATTGGTTTTTTTTTTTTTTTTATTTCTTTAATTTTTAACTTTATGTTATTTAATGATTATTTAAATTTAATTAAACATTTTAATACTTAGGGATTAAATTTAATAACCTTTCATTAACCTATAATCACCTGCCACGTTTGCAATTCTATTAAATTGTTAAACAAAAGTGTATGGAATGGACGATCTCAATGATTTTTTATATACCGGGGAGCATAATAAATGATTTTGATAATTTAAATGGCAAAATGAAATAATATCTATACTTCAAGATATTAGTGAAATTAATACTTACATCTGGTTTGAAAATTTTATTTTGTCTTTTCAACTCAAATTACTTTTTATTATACATATTTTCAAAATCTACAGTAAATTTAATCTTTAAACGTGCACAATTTTAATATTTCAAGTCCAAATAAAATAATTTTTTTAAATTATATAAAATTTTTAAAAAATAATGAAATAAGATCTATATTAATATTTTTTTTAAATATATTTTAAAATTTTATACTTTTTTAATCTAAATAGTATTTTTTTTTTTTTTTCCTCAAACGTAAAATTAGAGGTGGTTTTCAAACCAAAACACATAAGTAAAACCTCTCCAAGTAGGCCCTAAAAAAATAGAATGTGTAGGTAGACACCTCTCCTTCCGCCCCTTTGAAGAAGCCCACGTGCTTCACATTAAACCAAGTATTCACCTTCTTCATGAAAACTTCAAAGAAACAAATGCAGTAATTTAATTGTCATCCTTTCCTTTTGGTAGACAGACAGACAATTGTTATTTCCCAAAAAAAAAAAAAAAAAAAAAACGAAATGAGATGATGCAGTTGATGGTTGAGACGCACAGAGCAGCATTCATGGCGAGGCGTGTTCCATTGAGGGTGATGCAAAATATACCACTAAGAGCCTCATTTTCTGCTTCTTCTTCTTCTTTCATGAAATGGGAAGGTGGGGTTTCCATGGTTCAGGGTGCTTCCAGAGGAATCGGCCTCGAATTCGTAATCTTCTCTTCTCTTCTCTTCTCTTCCCATTTTGATTTCATTATCACTTTTATATTCCGAGCATTTTTCTTGTTACTTATAGTTCATGAACTGCTTTTAAGCTTGGATTCGTTTAGTAATTTCGCATAAGAATTCCCAAACTGGGATTTGCTTTTTGTGTACAAATCGTCTGTCTTTGGATGGACCATTATATTGAATTTGAAGATGTAAGTTTAATGATTTTTTTTTTGTTTTTTTTTTTTTTTAATATTTTGGAATTTGGAGGATTGAACTCAAGACCTCAAAATTTCGAGATGGGGTGTGGAATTACAGTTAGGCCAAGCCGGCAACTACGACGTAGGGCCTGTTGGGTTCATTGTATTCTCACATATATGTTAGATAAAGTGAATTGGATAAGGATCGTACTTGTGCTCATGACTGAAATAGAATGTGGCAGCAATATATTTAGTTTACATTAGTTTCCTAAATTGCAATGTGTATATTTTAGCAGTAGCAGTTTTGCTACTCTATTCTCTGGATCTGATGGACCTTTAAGTGAAATTTGTTTGGGTGACTTAGAAAAGGAAAACTGATCGGGTAGTGGGATTTAACATCGAATTTCAGCAAAATTTTGCTGTTTTTCCTCCGGTTATGGTTCTGGCTTGATGTTCTCTTTTGTTTGATCAACACATTTTAATTTTGTTACTGTTTCATATAGGTTAAACAGCTGCTCGAAAACAATGAGAAAGGCCATGTCGTTGCTACTTGCCGAAATCCTAGTGGAGCAACAGGGCTTCATGATCTGAAAAATAAGTTTGCCGAACGCCTTAGTATTTTACCATTGGATGTGACCGTTGAAAGTACTATCGAGGTTAGATCACTCTTTATCTGAACAATCTTTTTGTTTTGTGCTCGTAACTGAAAAAGCAACGCACCGGGCCAATTTTCAGGCATCTGATGTTCAGGTCCACTGGCTAGTTTTTCTTTGGAGACTCTAGTATGGCATTTTCATGCATTTTTCGGTTGTTTTTATTTTTTATATTCCTCAAGAGATTAATATGAAGAATAAATTCTCAATTTCTTGTTGCCCTCCCAAAATTCAGGAATCTGTGAAGTCTATTAGAGAAAAATATGGCTCTTTAAACCTTCTCATAAATACATCTGGGATTCTGTCAATACCTGGTGTACTACAGCCAGGTAAAATTTCATATCATCACTCGATTGGATTAGGGAATGGCTAACGAGTTTCTTTTCTTATCGTATATATTTTTCCGCTTACAAGGGTAAAGTCGCTTTTGATCTTTAATTTCGAGTACAGAAACAACCCTGACCAAGGTACAGAAGTCATCTTTGATGCTTGCTTTTGAGGTTAATGCTGCAGGTCCTATATTGGTGATCAAGGTATTGCTCACTTGAATTTCATCTTTAAATGCCGTGATGTTTTGACGAATGCTGCAACTACTGAGTGCTTTGTTTTTCCTTTTCGTTGACTCAATTTCGGTCTGTCATTTGTGTAAGCAGCATATGTGGCCTCTTCTTAAGATTGGAGGAGGTTCAGGCACTGAACGAGATGTTGCAGTGGTGGCCAATTTAAGTGCTAGGGTGGGCTCCATTGGGGATAATCGCCTAGGTGGTTGGCATTCTTACCGAGCTTCGAAATCTGCACTTAATCAGCGTAGCTTTCTTCTCTGACTTCTACTCATAGCATTGATTCTCAAGTTTTATAGTTGGAATTGGATTTTTTAACCAAAAGTTTATAAAGTTCTGAAGTGCATGTTCCTTCTGCACTTTCCATAAGCATTAGGAGCACACCACATGCACTGGTGTCACGTTATCCAAATTTGTTTTTATTGCTTGATATTAAGCTTTTCCCACCACTTCTCTGATGGCCTGAAGATATGAAATGGAATTACTGAACAAAATTCGATGTTTTTCACGAAATTAAATTTTCAGTATGCGAGGCTTGAAAGAAAACTAAGTACATTGCAAAGTATAATCTTCAAATGAGACTAACTAATTTCATGTTAATGGTAGCCTACATGATACCTTCTAAGTAATAGTTTGCTGGTTGACAGAATATAGACAATGCCATTTCAGCTCTAGATGTATATATATTATATAAAAATATATGTTGTCCTGCTTAAGTAACAATTGTGTGATCCATTTTTTGGCTGAGAAGAAAGTGGATCAGTTATGGTAGTGTCAAATTGCTTGAAAGTTAAAAGCTGTGTTTCGGTTTCGTAATATCATCATTCGGTTCTTCCAGTTACAAAAACCATATCTGTGGAGTTTGCAAGGAAGAAGGATCCGATAATATGCATTTTATTGCATCCGGGCACGGTGGACACAGATCTTTCTAGGCCGTTTCAAAGAAATGTTCCAGAAGACAAACTTTTCAGCAAAGAATACTCAGTGCAGAAGCTTTTACACATAATTGACAGTGTAAAGAGCTGCGACAACGGGAAGTTTTTCGCGTGGGATGGTCGGGAAATTCCTTGGTAATCAGTCAGGCTCTTCCTTGAAGTGATATTCCAATAGAGTTTTAATAGTCAGAGGCAATTGATTGAGCTATTAATTTGTTTTATTCTTTAATTTGGAGCAAATTTTGTATGTAGATTCAGAGTTTTGGAAAAATATTTGCAACATGTTGTACCTGAAATCAGAGGCATTTGTAATTTGACAAAAAAATCATAGGCATTTGAAACTGTTTGTCCGTTTATACAAAAAGGAATTGGGTTAGCAAAGCAAAAATAAATAAAAAAATAAATAAATTTTAAAAAATTTTAATTTTTAAAAAAATTAATCTTTTTATTTAAAATTATCACGTAAAAGGACCCGTCACGTGATAGGATCCATCATGTGACGGGTTAGGAGGAAAGGACGAAAGGCACTATATTTTAGTGTCTTTCGTTATTTTATAATAGGTAGTGGATAATTAAGAAAAAAACCTTCTCAGTAAAGTGCACTTGACAATTCATCATTATATAATCAAATTTATTGAATTGTTTACATGTTTCTTAGTCTTTTTTTCTTTAAACATTATTTTTTTACTTGAGTATGATTTTTATATCGATGTAAGATCTAATAGATGGTTATGCTAGTGTTGTGCCTTAAAATTTCCTTCTTTTTTTTTAGCATAATTTTTCCTAAATTTTCAATTATGCATCCTGAATTTTAAAATTAGTAGTAATTGAGGTCTAATAGTTAATAGAAGTCATCAAATTGATGGTCCGTAAGACAGGATTTGCACAAGAAAGGCAAAGCTCGTCATATTTCAAACATGATAATGTTTGAAATCTCGTGTCTTACATTGTCAATTCGATAACACCCGTTAACTATTGGACTGCAATTGCTACCGATTTAAAGTTCATGATGTGATTTGTCAAAGTTTAGAGTTTGAGATACATTACATAAAAATCAAAAAATTTAGCGTGTGGCAGTGTAATTTATTCTCTAAATGTTGTGCAGAAAAATAAATAAAATATAATGATATTAGAGATATCAATTATAATCTTAATTTTTAATTATCAACTTATATGACATGTGAGTTATTATTCTTTTATTAGTATGTGTTTAAAAGATGTCACATCAAAAAATAATTCTTATTGATAAAAAGATGATAATTTACCATCATATGAGTTTATATTCAAAAGTTCAGGCTAGTTGCAACTTACAACTCCAGACGGAGTTTTTCAAAGAAATAATTACACAAAAAATATATTTTTAAAGTTTAATTTAAAATATGTCTGCTTTTTGATAATATTACCCAAACGTCCTTTAAGAAAAAAAAAAAAAAAAACAACTACTTGTGGTACCCATTTTGTCTTTTTACTATATTTAACATTATTTTCCTTAATTATGATTCATTTTTTTTTCTTTATTTGTTCATCATTATTGTATATTTATCTTAATTACTAGTTCTTTATTATGGTGATGGCTTATTAGTATAATTAAGGTTTTTTTATAAACATATTTCTTAAGTATGATTTTGATTTCTTAGAAACCTATTTTTTTTAGTATGATTTAGTTTATTTATGATAATTATAACATTATTGTGATAAGTTATTTATTTATTTTATTATTATTGGTATTGTTTTAATAATTAGTTTCTAAAGTTTAAATGTGTGATGAAATTGTTCATTATTATTTTATGATAATTACTATATCATTCTGATGTTTTTTAAAATGTGATATGCTTTTTTTTAATGGTATTACTATATCATTATGATGTATTTTTCTTAATGATAATTACTATATCATTATGATATATTTTTTAAAATGTTTTAAAGTGTTTCATATTTTTTTACAATATCTATTTAATCTTTTTAAATGTTCGTTGTGAATTTTATCTTTATAACCAATTATTATTGTAATGATTGTTTTTCATGTATCATACAACTAATATTAGTTATGATCCTTTTTTCTTTACAATAAAGCAAGTAAAAGGTCTTTTTTCCTTTTATGAAAAAGATTTGTTTAGTTTTACATTCTTTTAAGAGAATTTTTGTTTCCTTTTTAATCAATTCTTTATTTGTTTGTTTAGTTTTAGTTCCTGATTAAAGGGTAATATGGTCTTATAAGTATCAATTTAAACATTCATATAAATAAAAGAAAAAATAGACATTTTTAAATAATAGTCTTTAATTTAGACATTTATGTAAATAACTCTTTTCCAAAAGTTATTTGTATTTTTTCCCAAAAGTTAGGGCTCGTTTGGGAGACATTTGGAGACAAAATTTTGAAGATTGGGTTGAAAATGTATGATGTGAGATAGAAAATAATACAAAAATTTAAAATGTATTAAAAAAATATACAAAATGAATCTTATTTTATTCGTCTTATCGTTATGTATATTTTGACACAAGAATCATATTATTTCAAATTGAAATGATAAAGTAGTTTTTGAATTAAAAAAAAAAGGACAACAAACAAAAAAAAAAACAAAAACAAAACAAAAGAAAAATGGAGATAAGGTTGGAGAAAGCCTCCAAAAGGGTTGTAAATCAAGTTCACTATTCACATTTCCCCGAAGAAAATTATCTAAATAACTACGTTTTTTTTTCATCTATTAACCAACTGGACATAAATTCCTCATTTTTAATCAATATGACACAATTTTATACAACTTTAGTTTAATACTATGTTATATTGGTTTAATATTAATTTATTGTATCATGTTAATATAATGGTTTTTAATTCGTATCATTCAAGTGCTTTCCCCTTCCAAATTTCTCATTTTCATTTTCAAAAAACTTAGGACCCGTTTGGAAAAGCAGTTTGAAATTGAATTTTTAGGTTGATGTTGGTTGGCTTTTTAAAAACTAGTTATAATTTTTGTTGACTAAAAAAAAAAAAAAAGAGATAAAAATTGAAATAAGATTTTAGTTTGAACCGGAGTTCTAAATGCATGCTTAAACTTTAAAATATTATAACTTATTTATTTCAAGTCGAAATAAGATTATTTAAAAAATTTTGCATGAAATGAAGATAGAAACGAAATAAGATTCGTATATTTTTTTTTTTTTTTTGTTTTAAATAAGAGTTATTATACTTTTTGTTTCCAAACAGTTTATTTTTAATCAAACATTTTTAAAACTCTAACTCGAGTTGTCATCCTAAACGTCCGCTTAGAATTACGGTTACTATTATAAAATCACAAGTTTGCTATGAAACTTTATCAAAGCTTATAGTGTATTTAGATCACACATTTATTTGATAGTGTATTTTAATACAACTTTAAAACGGTATATCCACTTAAAATACTATTTATACCTTATTTTTTTCTATTTATTTTTATCAATTATATTACATTTTATCGATTATTTAAACGTAAATAATCGAAACAGATATTATATATGAATGAGCACTTTCCTGGACGCCTAGTACGGCTAGTACAGAGATGTCATATACGTTTCTAACACCTGCTTTAACTGTCGTAAGCTCTTGCCAATGATCTCTGTCTCACCTCAAGGAGAGACTTAAGAAGCTTTTTGGGATATGTTGGCTCTGAGCGGCACCCTTGGCCTTGGCGAGCTCGAACATCCTTTTGGAGCTTTCAAATCTTCCTATTAATGAGAGAGCTAACTTTGACAAGAAACGAGAGTCAGCAGTAAATCTTAAGGGACATCTCGATACTAACTATACTAGTGTGATGACTGATTTAGTACGTGGCGTTGTTCAACCATGAACTATCGCGGATACCGCTGTGTTCTTATGGTATTCCAGCCTATATACTTTATCAGCATAAAAGCACGGATCATTGTATAGACTATAGTATATATATATAGGGACTCCTAAAGTATATCAGAAGAGGAATTAGCTAGACATAATTGGAAAATATTATTGAAGAGAAAATTATTTTACAATCGACTCTGTCCTCCATTGAAGAAGGGAACGCCTCTTATATAGGCGAGGGAGGAGAGGAGTACTCCGGATCTGAAATCCGGACTTCAGACTAAGTTTACAAACTTTAATTATTCAACCTATCAGGTGGCCGACAAAGATAAAGAAAATGGCCGACAAAGTTATCTGGCCAAAAAGAAAAAGGGCCAAAGGACATGTGGCCGACAAACTAAAATTATTAAAGCATCTGCCGACGCTAAATTACAAAATACTTTGAGCTAGTGGGCTGGACAGCTGGCTTGGTGGATTCTGAAGTGCTTGCTGACGTAAGGGCTTACGTCAGTGGTTTGTACTCGTCATGGGTGACGTTTGGATATGTCTGACGTCAGGTGTGACGTCGTCTGGTCTGTCTTTCTTGTTCTTTCTTCGCTCTTCGTTCTGCTGCATCTAGGGTTTCTATCTCATCAATGATTCTGAGAATTTCTTCCCTAATTTCTGGATCTTCCCAGTCTTCGTCAGTGAACCAGAGTTGTTGTGTATCTGGTTTTGGAGCAGTGTGTAACTCCGGAGGAGGAACAGTATGAGTTTCTGGGGAAGTGAGATCATATCGGATCTTGCAGCTCTGAGTGAACTCAGGTGGTGTGTCGAAGATTCCTGTTTTGCTAGGTCTTCTGTGTTGGTGTTAACAGCATCTTCCCATGGTTGTTGGGAGAATTCATATGGATTTTCTGCAAAGGAACTGAACTTGAATTCTTCCTCATAGGAGGGTCCTTCAGATTGAAACCTGATGGGCTGTGAACACATGATGGATTGAGAGCCTTCCATGGCTGTGGTTGATGAAGATGATTCTGCAGAGACTTGTGGATTGTTGGTGTCATCAAGAATCTTCTTTATCTTTTGGGTATATTCTGCTGGAAGGTGATCCCATGGGGCGTCTTCTTCTGGTTTGGGCCAGATGTCATCAGGGATGACCTGGTTTTTTGATGAAGAGAGCCTTCTCTATTTTCCTGAGATACGGACTACCAAGAGAGAGAGGGTAGTTGTGGGATCCGTAGTGTTCAATGTGTGGAGCGAAGCCTGTTTTGTCACCTATTTTTCTGCAGTTAAGACTGAGGAAGAAGATGAAGTAGCACTGGTCAATGGCTTGTGCAGGAGTTTCTTCCAGATGTTTGTATGGTGACTTGAATTGTTCCCATGCTTGGGAAAGGTGTTGTTCCCAGATACTGAGTGGAGCGAACCATGACAGAAGGTTCATCTGGGATTTGTATGGGCCAGTAGAGTCTGGATGGTATCTGAAACTTCTAATAGAAGCTTCCAGTGGGACAGTGTGGACTTCTATGGCGATGGTGAAGAAGCTGGTTAGATACCAGAAAAAGTGGGTCAATGGTTTTGGCATATACCAAGCTTCTCGGAGAGGGAATATCCTAGCAAAAGGATATGCTGGATGGAAGTGGAGGTCATGGACCATTTGTTCTCCATAGAGTCTGATAAGAGTTTTCTGGATGTCCATGGCTCTTTCAATGGCTTTTTTCCCTGGATTTTGTGAGAGGGTGATTCTTGTAGCATCTTTTGGGAATGTTGGAGGAAAAATGGCTACAAGGTTTGGAGATGATGAGGATGATGATGAGGCCATCTTGGTTATAGTGAAGATGAGAGGGATGAGTCTCTGTTTGGCCGAAATGATATTTATAGTTGGCCTGGATAGGAAGTCAGGGATGACATTGTATTTTCCTTTAATATAAGAAATATCAAAGGAATATTGGGAGAACCATGCAGCTAATCTGAGGAGCTGCGCATTTACCGCTTTGTTAGGTTTGAATTTCAGCATACCTTTTGATACGGCAAAGTCTGTCTCGACCAAGAAGTGGTGTCCAA
This sequence comes from Ficus carica, assembly GCA_009761775.1. Taxonomy (NCBI): domain Eukaryota; kingdom Viridiplantae; phylum Streptophyta; class Magnoliopsida; order Rosales; family Moraceae; genus Ficus; species Ficus carica. The sequence continues at coordinate 59,331 of VYVB01000513.1, forward strand.
TCAGATGGAACTCGAACTTCATAATTCCTTGCTTTATAGCTAGGAGTTCTTTGAAGGTAGAGTGATGATGAAGCTGAGAGTCCTTGAACGTGCCACTTTTGTATCCACATATTCTTCTTTTCCCATGTTCATCTTGTTCATAAAGAACTGCTCCCCAATGTTTGTGGCTTGCGTCTGTCTGAAGTATCCTTTTTCCTGTAGAAGGAATCATTAGTGGAGGCAAGTCCTGGAGCTTCTTTTTCAGCTTTTGTACGGCTTCTGTGTGGGAGGAGGACCATGGTGGAGGATCCTTTCTGAGCATCTGTTCAAGAGGGGCCGTGTACTGGGAAATTTGTGGAATAAAGTCTCTGAGATAATTGACTATCCCGAGAAACTGTTGTACCTGGACCTTTGTAAGTTGATCTGGAAATTTAATTAATTCATGGGCTATATGGGGCTGGGCCTCATATAGTCTGTTGAATAATTTCATTTCCAAGAATTCTATATGGGCTTGTCCAAGTAAGATCTTTTTTTCGGAAAGCATTACACCATGGGCTTTGGTGAGTGTTTCGAATTGGGCCAGAAGGTGTAAATGGACTTCCTGGGTTGGTAAGAACAAGAGAATGTCATCAATGTAGATGAGGGCCTGGTTCAGGATTGGGCCATAGATCCTGGTCATAGCTTTCTGAAATAGTGATGGGGCTGTTTTTAATCCGAAAGGCATAACAGTCCACTGGAAGTGGTGGTTTGGAATAGAGAAAGCTGTTTTGGGCCGGTCACTGGGTTTAATTCCCAATTGCCAAAAGCCTGCTTTCAAGTCAAACTTTGAAAATATTTTTGCTTGTGAAAGACTTGAGAACAATGTCTATTTGTTGGGCAATGGAAATTTATCATCAGCGAGGAAATGATTAAGGGGCTGGTAGTTGATTACCAGTCTCTGTTTACCTCGAATCTGCTCTGATCGTTTGTTGACGTAGAATGCATGACACGCCCATGGCAAGTCTGTTGGCTCGATCAGTCCTTGCTGTTGAAGTTCTGCACATTCATCTGCTGCCATTTTCTGGTGTTCTGGATTCAATCCCGGATGACTTGCTTTGGTGGGATTGATGTCTTCATTCTTCTTGAATGGCAAGGAAATGAAGAAATCTTCATTTTTCCACAGAGGGTTGTCACACTTCTGCAGGAATTCTGAGTGTGTTATGGCACAGGAGTGCTGTATTAGCCTCTGTCTGATTTCCTGGTAAGGATCATTGTGCAGATGGAAGTAGTTTGGGATGGATTTCCAAGCAGTGAAATACTGCTTATATGCCAGACCATTGGGGAGGATTTTTAATCCTGATTTTTTCGTATACAGATCAAATCCGATGATAAGATCTTTACCAGGTAACTTTGATCCAATTATCTTGTGAATCAATGAGCACCCTGGAAAGAACTCAAGCTTGATAGGCTTGCTGATAAGTTCTGTACAGAAGACTTCTCCGTTTGCAGCATTGAAGAATTGTTTCTTCTTTTTCCAATATGCTGGAGGGAGGATGTCTGGGTTCATGATGGAGAATGATGCACATGTGTCAAAGAGAGCAGCAACCCGAATAGGATTTGCATACTTTGAAGTTATAATCTTCATGGTCATCATTGGAGTTGTCTGGGCTATGTTGATAGCATCCATCTGGAGAGCTTGTCCTTGTATATATATACTATAGTCTATACAATGATCCGTGCTTTTATGCTGATAAAGTATATAGGCTGGAATACCATGAGAACACAGCGGTATCCGCGATAGTTCATGGTTGAACAACGCTACGTACTAAATCAGTCATCACAGTAGTATAGTTAGTATCAAGATGTCCCTTCTCTCATTAATAGGAAGATTTGAAAGCTCCAAAAGGATGTTCGAGCTCGCCAAGGCCAAGGGTGCCGCTCAGAGCCAACACATCCCAAAGAGCTTCTTAAGTCTCTTCTTGAGGTGAGACATAGATCATTGACAAGAGCTTACGACAGTTAAAGTAGGTGTTTAGAAACGTATATGACATCTCTGTACTAGCCGTATTAGGCGTCCAGGAAAGTGCTCTACACTATTATGGTATACATTTTGAGATTGGGAAACTCCTCTCTCCCTTTCTTCTCTTAGAAAATACAGGGTAAAAGAAACTGACGGGGCAACCGAGCAGAAACCTCCAAGACGGGCTCCGCCTCATAAGCCGAAATCTGGTCCACACGCGTCATCATCGGCAGCGTCGAAGCCTGAGCTGACCTCTCTCGCTGGACTCTCCAAACTCTGTTTTTGAAGGTGAAACCTTTGCTTTTTTCTCATTTCTCTTATTATTATTATCATTATTATTATTATTATTTTCTTTTGTTTTTTGGGGTTTTAGTGTGGTATATATATAGCCAGTTTATATATGGTTTGTGTGCGTGCGTGTATAATATGGAGTTTAGCTTGAATGGGTTCATGTTGTTGTTCGAAGATGGAAACGGCGGTATTTTGCTTATTCTTGATTGCGGTTAAACTGCAGGGCTTATGATTGATTAGTGGAGAAGCTTTTTGGAGCTTAAAGTCTTGGTTGCTTCAGACAATACATTTTGGACTTTAAATTTCGATTCATTTATGCTCTGTTCATGAGGTCGGAATTCTGAGCTCGAATCTTAAGCCAATTTAAGTTTTAGGCATATTATTCGGTTTCGAAAGTAAAACTTGATTAGTTTTTACCTACTAATCAATGGAAAGCCAATCCACCCGTTTAGCAAACTTCTTGCAGTTTTGCATTGACAAGAAAGCCCACCTGGCCGGAAAGCTTATTCATGCTTATAAACTGCGGATTGGACTTATCTTCGATACTTTCCTCTCTAACCGCCTCATTGAATTGTATTCCAAGTGCAGTAATATTGGTTATGCTCACCTTGTGTTTGAAAAAATTCCTAAGAAGGATGTGTTTTCTTGGAATGCTATTCTAGGTGCTCATTGTAAAGCCGGAAATCTGCAAGATGCTTATGAACTTTTTGTAAAAATGCCTGAAAGGAATATAGTTTCATGGAATAATGTTATTAGTGCTTTGGTCCGAAATGGGTCTGAACGAAATGCAGTGCAGGTTTATGATAGCATGATTTTGGAAGGATTTATGCCAACCCGTTTCACGTTGGCGAGTGTGTTTAGTGCATATGGAGCATTGCTAGATGTCGAACGTGGTCGGAGATGTCATGGTCTTGTTCTTAAGATTGGTCTTGAGAAGAATATGTATGTGAGTAATGCTTTACTGTCTATGTATGCTAAGTGTGGGCTGATTACTGATGCAGTTCAGATTTTTGATGAAATGTCTGAACCTAATGAGGTCACTTTTACTGCTCTCATGAGTGGGTTAGCACAGACAGATCGAGTCTTGGAGGCATTGCTGCTGTTTAGAGCAATGTTGAGGAAAGGGATTCACATAGATTCCATCTCATTGTCGAGTATCTTGGGTGTATGTGCTAAAGGAGGATTCAGAGAATTTAATATTTTGATCAGCATGACAGGTATTCTTCCAATGTGAGTGGGAAACAAGTGCATTGTCTTACTATTAAACTTGGGTTTGAGGAAGATCTTCATCTGAATAATTCATTACTTGACATGTACACGAAGAATGGGGACATTATTGCTGCTGAGAAGGTTTTTTCTAATTTACCACATACCAATGTTGTTTCTTGGAACGTTATGATATCTGGGTATGGTCAAATATATCAGACCAGGAAAGCTCTAGAATGTATGCAAAGAATGTGTCAACTTGGTTTTGAGCCAGATGAGGTCACATACATAAACATGCTTGCAGCATGTGTCAAGTCTGGGGACGTAGAAACTGGGCGCCAAATGTTTGATAACATGCCATTCCCAACTGTTACTTCATGGAATGCCATGCTATCTGGCTATTTCCAGAGCGAAAACCACAAGGAGGCAGTGAAGCTTTTTAGAGAAATGCAATTTCAAAATGTTCAGCCAGACCGAACTACTCTAGCTATTGCCCTCAGCTCGTGCGCAGGAATGGGATTTCTTGAGGCTGGAAAACAGATACATGCTGTCTCACTTAAGGCTGCATTTCATATTGACATCTATGTGGCGAGTGGACTTATTGGCCTGTATACAAAGTGTGGAAAGACACAATTGGCAGAGCACGTGTTCTATAAAATACCTCTATTGGATACTGTATGTTGGAATTCAATGATAGCAGGGTTTTCCCTCAATTCTCTAGACAAGGAGGCTTTTGCTTTCTTTAAGCAGATGCGCCAATGCGGGATGTTTCCCACCCAATTTTCTTATTCTACTGTACTAAGCTGTTGTGCAAAGCTCTCTTCTTCCTTTCAAGGGAAACAGGTTCATACTCTGATAATAAAAAATGGGTATACAAATGATGTCTTTGTTGGGAGTTCTCTCATTGATATGTACTGCAAATGTGGAAATATCGATGAGGCCCGTCATTTTTTCAATACGATGGCGATTAAAAATACTGTTACTTGGAATGAGATGATCCATGGGTATGCACAAAACGGTCGGGGTGATGAGGCTGTTTCTCTTTATAGGGAAATGATTGCATCGGGTGAGAGACCTGATGATATAACTTTTGTTGCTGTTTTAACCGCTTGTAGCCATTCAGGATTGACCGATGTAGGTATTGAGATATTCAACTCAATGAAGCAAGAACATGGAGTGGAGCCTGTTTTGGATCATTACACTTGCATTGTTGATTCTCTTGGTCGTGCCAGTCGGTTTGAAGAAGCAGAAGTGCTTATAGATAGAATGCCATATAAAGATGATCCAGTCATATGGGAAGTCTTGCTTAGTTCTTGCAGGCTTCATGCTAATGTAACTTTAGCTAAAAGAGCTGCAGATGAGCTTTTCCGCTTATCCCCACATGATGCTACTCCGTATGTGCTTCTAGGCAATATTTATTCCTCTTTAGGAAGATGGGATGATGCTAGAGCTGTAAGAGATATGATGAGGGATAAACAGGTGACAAAGGACCCCGGTTTTAGCTGGATTGAATATCAGAGTGGGGATGCTAATCTTTATGGTGGATGATAGTGTTTGGACGATTGATAACGAAGCTAAAGTTTGTAGTCAGAATGCTATGATCAGGATGGAGGTTTCTGTTGAAGCTTGCATGGCACAACCGACTCTGAAGGTACTAAGTATAGCTTGAGACACAATTTTCTCTCTCTTTGAAGACTTATTTCCCAGGATGATTAATCCTCTTTATGGACGTTTTGAAACTATGAAGTGATGGACCCTAGTCTCCAGGCTTCAATTGGTAGGTCTAGGGCTTGTTTACCAGGTTAGTATTTTTGGCAATTTTATATATTTTGAATATCTTCAAAAGTTGCAGGGATTTAGATTAGCTAAAACATGAAGTAAAATTCCATAGATGGGAGGGTTTTGATCTTCCCCGTTTGGAGGGCTGTAATTGAGACAGACCAAGTAATACAAGTATCGAATAAATATTTAACTCAAGTTCAAAGCAAAGTTTAAAAACGATTTTTCTTTAATTGTTTGCAGTTATCTTTCTAGTTGTACTACAATGACATCAGGAGTGCTCTGATTTATAATTTTCGTTTATAATTTAGTTGAGCGTCGTCGTCGTCGTCGTCGTCGTCGTCATTGCGTGTGTGTTTTATTATTTATTTATTTATTATAATAATAATAATAATAATTATTATTATTATTATTATTATTATTATTTTTGTAGTGTTTGTCTTTAATAATGACCGATGCTGAAGATCTTTTGTCAATGCATATTTTACAAACCAAAGGAGTCATGTGTTTTCTCCTTACTTTAGAACTTAGCAATATGATTTAGTTGTAATCTAAGAAGAAAAGGAGAAAAAAAAAGTTAGCGAAAATTGTCAAGTTAGCCACATACTTAGAATAAGAATTATTCCATGAAGTACGTTATTCTCAATGTCAGTTCTATAACTTTTCAAGTGACACCATGACTAAATCTAATTAAGAAAACAAAGTTATTGCACTAGAAACCAATAGAGCTAACTTTTTATATTTGAAATGATGCCTTTTACTCCTGAAATTCCCTTGTAAAAGATAAAAAGGACGAAGAAACATAACCTGATTTTTAGAGTGTCCTTTAGTCAATTGGTAATGCAATAAAATTTTATCTTTTCATTTTTTTTCCTTCCTAATTTTTTTTACTACTAATTTTATCTCATCTTTTAACTCAATCATAGTAACAAGGCTGGTATTAATCTTGTGATTGTTTATGAGAAAATAATAAACGAATGTCACAAAAAATGCTTATATTCTATTCCAAACTACATGAACGGTCATTAGGCATTACTAAGAGACATTTTAGTATTTCTATTTAGTCATTCGAAGTTTTGTTTTGTTAGTTCTAATGGTAAAAAAAAAATACATTATTTATTTTATCTGTATATTGTTTATCCCTACAAGATACCAGATGAAACAGAACGATTTTAGAATAATATAATGAAATTTTATGATTGGGTTCTTCCTAGAGAAAGATTCGTTTTATTTGAATTTCATTAGTTGAATTTAAGTCCATGCACAGATAAGAAATGTATAATTCGCCACCCCCCTTTCATTCCCTTTTACTTCTTTCTTAACAATGATGTGTGGAACCTTCGCAGTTTTAACTTTCTTGACGCCTTGATGTTCTTTACATTGTTTATCAGCCACTCAATCTTGCTTAGACATATCAAGGACCAAGTAGACATTAGGCAAGGGCAATAATATTCTGTCTTCGACAATTTACTAGGGATCAGCAACAGATGGAATTATCTGTTATAAAATTAGTAAATGCATTGATGATTTGATGGTTGAAAATAGTTAACGAAGTGACATTTTATATGCTGTGTCAAACCTATGAACGAAGTAATATATCAACAATAAGATTCATGGGTGTCCAGTTTCTTGTAAATTGAAGGGTTTGATTGAATCTGCTTGTTTCCTTTGCCTCTATCTCCGTGTAACCTTTTATGATTGGGAGAAGCCAAACAGTGAAAGACTTGTACGCTTTGCTTAGGACGTCAAAGATTTGCGTCAAACTCGGTTGTCGATTGCTTGTTTGATCTGTGTATATAATGCCTAGTCTCGCTACCTGTTTGGCTTGATCGAAACCATTCTTTGTCAGTTTCATATTCTCATCCATCACCTTCTGCAGATTTCCGGGATAATGCATTCTGATATAATCGATGAAACCGGCTTCTCTCCACCTTCAAACTCTTCATGTGGTCTCCTGTTTGTAATTATCTCTAACAGGAAGACTCCGAGCTTATAAATCTCTGAAATGTAAATAAGCAAATCAAATATAGCCGCAAGACTAGTAAAAGCTGAGACAGCATAATCAAGAAATATCAGGTGATCGATACGTCATTTGGGAATACAGGTATCGTCTCTACTTTGGTTATCTTAGAAAATTAACTTCTACTTACTTTTTGTGCTGCTGATGTGATCTTCGATCTTAAATCTTGAAATTAGCGGCTCTAGATTGTTAGGCAACAATATACTACTTGTCCTGAGATCATAACCGACATCAGGCCATTTCTCATGCAGATAACACATGCCTTCCACAACCCCCATCATTAGTCTCAACCTATGCTTCCATGGTGGATTTGACCCCAATAACCATGTCTGAACGTTTTGACCCTCCGTCCATTGAGTAACAATGGCCCGGAACCGTCGTTTATCGCACCAGCCCAGTATTTGAACTATGTTCTTGTGGCATAATTGAACCAGAACTTTGGATTCTTCAACGAATTTCCTGCGGTTTTCCTTCGATATGTTGTTCCAGTAAATCTCAATCCCAACTTCGGTGCCATCTCTTAGAGTTCCTCGGTAGATATCCACTGCCTCGCTCTTCCCCACCAGATTCTTCTCGGAAAACCCATTGGTTGCTGCCTTAAGCATTGATGGAGTAAATTTGTGCTTTGTTCTAAGAATTCTCGGAAGGAAATCAGGCCTCTGTAAACAAACCCACCCTAGGCAACCCACCACCAGAATCACAAAGATCGGAAACCCAACAAGCAAGAACACAAGTTTAATCCTGAACTCTTTGTGATCCGGGAGTAGCCCTGAATGAAGAAAACTCGAAGAATTGAACCGCTTAAAGAACTCGCTTTCAGAGACTTCACTCTCCAAGAAATGATTATATGACATGTTAAGAACAGTGAGGTTGTTTAATGGAGAGAAGCTCTCTGTTGGGAACTCCCCAGAGAGTTCATTGAGACTCAAATCAAGGGCTTGGATTTGGGTGCAATGGAGGAGATCGGTCGGAAAACTACCTTTCAGTGAACTGTTGGATAGATCAATGGAGAGGATACTCAGAGGGCAGTACTTCCAAAAGAAGCTGAAAGACAAGTAAAGCGGGGCGATTATCGGGCGGCTTCGAAGGTCAATTTTCGGAAACGACTCGACACAGTTGGGGTTCTTGGATTCGTTGCATAGATGGCTTCCCACTATGGTGAACTTGAAGATTTCATCAAGGTCCATAGGATACGAAGTGCAGTATCTGAGAGTTGGGTTTTGGAGACAGTTGCTTGTGATAGTGGCATTGAAATCTTGAGGTGGTTTCAAGTTTTTTAGATCTTCTATTACAGAGGCTGAGAATGTTATGGACATTAAGGTTGAAAGTATGACGATGAAAAGACTCGGATTTTTGGAAATGGAAGCCATAAAGAAGACAGACAAAACTTCAATGGCTGTCTTTGGAAATTGGAAGTTTGTGAGAGTTCAAACGGTTGGCAGATGATTACAAAAAAAAATAAATAAATAAAAAATAATAATAATAAAGGCGGTTTTAAAAGGTTTGAATACCTAAGTCGCGGGTCTTCTTCTTTTATATATTTATATATATATATATATATTTATTTATTTATTTATTTATTTTTTGCGGTTACAAACTTGCACACCTTCATGGTGGGAATTTTAATTTTGTTAATTTTTATTTTCCGGTAAATTACCTGTTTGATCCCTGATATTTTTTTTATGAAATAACAATTTGGTCCCCAACTTTTTTCCTTTAATTAAAAGCTCCCTCATCTTTTTAAAAGGATGTAAAATGATCATTTTTTTCTTTTTATTTTTTACTTTTGTTGAAGTTTATTTAGAAACCTTTATTAGAGGGCTTTTTTCCTTTTCCTTTTTCTTTTTTTCTCTATAGGGAATTGAAAATGCGTAACCAATGGGAGGCAGAACCTGCACTTGTTGCTTAACGAGATGAATAATGTATTTGTTAATCAAAAAAACAAACTAAGGATCTTTTGCTTCTCGAAATAGGGGTAAAAAAAAAACGTAATATTGTTCTAGTTAGCAAATCAACTATCGTATTATTTACCAAAAAAAAAAAAAAAAAGAAAGAAAGAAAGAAAAAAGGAAAAAAAATCAACTATCGCATCCATTTAGTTTAAGAAAAGAGCCGGGAAAAAAAACAAAAAAACAAAAACAAGCTCATCAAATCTAAGGTAAATTGTATGTTTGGTCCTTAATATGTTTCATGAAGTTGTAATTAGGTTCTCAACCTAAAAATATTCCTAAACTCTTTAAAATGGTGTAATTTGGTCATTTTTTAACTAAAGAATGTTACAAATTAAATGGAATAGATCATGTTTATGGCCTTTGTAAATCGAATCATGTATTTTTTTTTTCTTCATTACCATTAGATAACAAACCATACATGATCCACATGACGACCATTTATCTACAGAAAAAAAAATGATTAAAACCAAATCGTAAATTTGTAAAAAAGATTAAGACCAAATCATAATTTTGTAAAAATATTAAGATCAAAACTCTATTATAGGATTGGGTCGTATTCATAATTTTGATAAGCAATTTTGTGTTTAATGGTAGAATTTACACTAGCATTTTACCTAACAAAATAAAGCATTCTCGTGTAATCAACGTTTTTTGAACTTTAGATAACGTTTTTTTTTTTTTTTGTTAATATCATATGCTAAAGTAATTAAAATTGTTCATGTGTTATTAAATATAAAAGTAAGGACGCGAACCTCAATATTTTTCTAGCAGCAAAAGATTATTACTATATGTTAATATTACATTTTTTTAGTACATTGTAGCATTCAAAGACCTACTTACCACTTAAAATTTGATACAATTATTGTTACAGATTTGTAAATTATGTCCACAAAATATTAAATGCAATACTTAATTGTTAAAGAAATATTATAGGTGTTTCTCCTCAAAATTAGAGTGTCATAATGAAATAAGAAAGAAAAAAAATATGGGAGAAAGAATTAAATAGCAAATTCCTTAGGTAAATAATTTATTTACTAGCAATTATAACTAGTTTCTTTTTTTTTTTTTAATTAGGATTACATAAATATGTTGTTCTGTTATTGCTTCAAATATTTTAATATTTTAAAATTATATAGTATACGAATATGGCCATTAAAAATCATGCCCCACTAGGTAGGATAAAAGCACATTTAGTACAATCAATTTGATCAAGAGTAAGAAAAAAATAGTAGAACTTCTTTCTAGTCTAGGCTTAGAATTATGCATTATTTTGCTGGATCAAATCAAGAAGTGGCCATGGGGACTTTGACTTGGGATCAATGGAGGAGTGAAAGATTTATTTCAGGGCTTATAATTTAAAAATTACTTGAAAAAAAAATTAATTTATCAATTTCAAATACTGTATAACTTTATGTTTGTTTTGTTTTTGTAATTTTTTTTAATTAATTTTTTTTTTAAGTATGACTATTGTGTGACGATAAAAGACAAGAAAACATAAAAATTATAATACCATTATCAAATTGGAAATAATAATGACACAAATAACAAGACAAGAGTAGACAATAACATTTATTAAATAGACTAATACAACTATAGTATCATCGATCGAATATACTGGTAGTGAATACGTGTATATTCAATTTGTAAATTTTTTTTTATATCAATGTAAATTCGTTTCACATTTTCAATTATTAATCTCTGTTTTTTTTTTTTTTTTTTAAGATCACATTTGAAAAAGAAAACTGAGAAAAAAATAAATAATAAATTATTTCGGAGGTACATTTGAGAAAATAGTATTTGAGAAAGTTGTTTGAATATGGATATATTTAAGAAAAACAATTCTAGCACAGTAATTAAGGAAACTAAACATTATTAAGACCATATTGTATTCAGCTTTTTTATCATTTAATCAGTAATATTTTCAAAAGTTTATCAAACACATGTGACTTTTTAGAATTGTTCCATTGATTATGAAATACGTACCTTTTATAGTAGGGGTTGTTTAAAAGTTGCTAAAGTCTAATATAACTGATATTTAATAGCTTGGCGTAAAAATTTCAAAACCGACCAAATTTATGAAAGAAAATTGACGTTTTTAATCAGATTGATGTATTTTTTTCCCCTTCAGTAACCGACTTAAACCGACAATAAACATCCTTAGTTAATTTTTTTTACTCTCTATCTTCTCTTCTTGAAGAAGCGAGTTAATTATTAATTATATATGCTTTGTATTTTTTATTTACTTACGTATGAACATAATGATGAAGTATGTAGCCCATGGAATAGCTAAAAAAATCTTTTTTTTAAACAATAATAATATTGCTGTCCTGCAAATAATTTCAATTATTATTATTTTAACAAGCTGAACCTAGCAAAAGGTTTCAAACATCCATTAATTAGTAACTAAACACAAAGAGAAAGAGATCGAAATAAAAGCGGAAAAATGAAGAAAAAAGATATGGTAGTTCTGGTAGTAATAGTAGTAATTATTGTCATATCTATCATTGTCGGCCGGATATGGTTGTTATGTCTGCAAATCTTCCTTCTTCTGATCATCCGTGGTGGAGAGCCATTGATACCACCTTCATTGGAGAAAAAACTCATTGAATGCAACAAGTGGGCCTATGAAATTTGCAGAAAGTTAATAAGTGACCGAAAATAAAAAAAAAAAGAAAACATTTACACACCGAACATAGGAATTGTCTTCAAAAGAAATTTGAAGAGTGCATGAAGAAAGAAGGGGAGAGCCCGCCTACACCACCAAATTAAGCACCGAATTTTAATATTTACACAGAAAAAGCTGGGACTCATGCCCGTTAAAGTTATATGATGTCATGATTTTGTTGTGACAATTTAACTAAATAAATGTTTTATTTCAGTATAATTTATGTGCATGTATTTTGAATATTTTATGAATATTTATAATTCTACAGTTATCTACGCGACTTTGAATAATTTATATTAAGGTTATATACCATAGGAATATTATTTAAGAATGATAATTAAAAATGACTCGTAATAAATAATCAATTATATTGAATTGATTAAATAATTAAGATATGAAATCTTTAATTGAATATTATTAATGTATATGATTATCATTGCAAATGGAACGGTAGAACCGTTAGTATAATGAATCTGACCTGCAATCGAATAGTCTTGAAGGTGAGTAGTCGCACGTGTCCAGGCTGCATGTGGAGGATCTGATCTGAAGTATAATTCTTCATTGTATTTATTGATTTTTTTTTAATATCCACTTTAAGCTCCAAATTTTTATATTTGCCCTTTACACCAAATTTATCTAGACATTTGTAGAAAAATAATTATTTAGAGGGATAATAAATAAAATTTCAAGAATGTAACTCGATTAAATGCCCAAAAATAATAAAATAACTCTATTTTATAAAGTTAGCACACCCTTAAACATGAGATTTTGTCAGTCCTCAAACAAAAAACAAATAAGAATGATAATGGGATGGGCGGGATCGGGGAATGCTTTCCCATCCCCATCCTGCCCCCAAAATCATCCCTAAGCGGGGCCGGGGATGGGAATTTCTAGTCAGTAGAGTTTTCTCCGTACCCGACCTATTCTCTATCTATTAAGAATATAAATTTGAAAATGCAACAAAGTAAAACACAAACAGTAAAGTAAAAATGCAGTACAAATTTAGCTCAAAATCAAAAATTTCATAAACAAACAAAATTCTAAACATATATAAATGATATTTAAGCATATAAAACTAAGGGTTCATCAAAACATTACAAACTCTAAAAAACAAACTTTAAAAAAAAAAAAAAAGTTAAAAAAAGCTTGAACCCATAAAAAAATAAACAAAAAATTCTATTTCTTTGTTTGTTCCTTATAGTTTTGATCTTCATTTCATAGATACACGTACTTTTAAAAATAACTTTCATAGTAAATATATATCTATAAATGCATATCAAATCACACATGTATATAGGGGGACGGCGACAGGGGCACGGCGGGGGTGGGGTGGAAGTGCTTTCCCTATCCCGGCCCCACAACCTTCGAGCACAAAATTTCATCCCTATCCTAGTCTCCATCCCCAAACTTTGTCCCCCATTCCCGCTCCATTCGGGGTGGATCCCCGCGGGAAATATTGCCATCCCAAAAAACAAACAATAAAATAACTGAAAACAAAATTGAGGCAAGTTGCACTAAAAATTGTGACTTCAAATATTTCCTTGAAGGTTGTCTAAAACACAAGGTATGAAAAAAGTTTCACAGAGAGAGAGAGAGAGAGAGAGAGAGAGAGAGGGGTCAATAACATTATATTTACCAAAGTTTCCCACTTTTATTTGATTATGGTACCAACAGACACGGAAACAACCTCGTTTTAAGTTGCAAGTCTCTCAGCCAGAAACTTCTCAAGCTTATTTTCCTTTTTTTTTTTTTTTTTTTTTTTTTTTTGTGTTTTTTTGTTTTTTTGAAGGAGCATATTTTCCTTTGATAGCAAAACATTAAATAAATTAAGAGACCCTAAAAAAAAAGGGAAAAAAAAAACTTTTTTTTTCAATTTGTATTCCCATTAAGAAATAAAAAGTCCATGATTATTCGAACTCTAATTATTATACACTCACATACTCATGCGCCCAATCACTAGAGCAAGAAGTCAAAGAAATTTAAAGGGATACTCATTTGTATTTAAATCACCTACGTCCCTGGTTAATAAAACTACTCAACCCATTGTTGGCTTGATTAAAGAAAATCATCATGAACTAACATTTTGCATATTGAGATAAATAATAGGAAATTTTTAAAGGACCACTCAACAAAACAATGTTACCAGGAAAACAGATAATTACAGTTAAAATTTAATGAAACATAATTACTAGCTGCTTTTTTTTTTTGTTTTTGTTTTTGTTTTTTTTTTTTTCGTTTTTTGTTTTGTTTTGTTTTGTTTTTTGTTTTCTTGTTTTTTTTTTTTTTGTTTTGGGGGGGGGGGGGGGGGGGGGGGGGGTGGCTTTGGAGGCCGATTAAAGTCCTTTAAAATAAATTAATTTTTTATTTTTATTTTTTTGGATTACCTGTAAGGTTTTCATTTGTATTATATAGAACAATTTTTAAACTTTGTAATTAATATGGATAGTTGTTGCGATTATTCAAATTTTAAAGATTGAAATATGACGAAAATCATAAATACAGGAAAAATAAAAAAGCACCATCTTAGAACATTTTGGTACTTTTTTTTAAATATCAAAAAAATGGTTTTGAATGAATTAAGCTGAAAACAAATTGTTTAGAGACAACTACCAAACAATATTGAATTTCTTATCCTACCTTCTTCCCTTTTTAATTTTTTTTTTCTTTTTCCTTATACCGTTTTGTGTAGAATATTCCCTTGCTATCTTCTTTTCGTGGTTTTTCATTCGAGCTTTTTTTTTTCTCCAATTTTTTTTTTCTCTGCTTAAATTGCAATTTTTAAGAAATTGTTAAGGAAAGTTACTTATTGACGTAGTAACTATACCATTAAAACACCAAAACCTATGAATCTCACAATCGGCATCACCATCCAAACCAAATGAATAACAAACTTTAATGACATACTGTCGGAATAATCTTGGAAGTTGGTTAGGATATTTTGTGATATGGTTGTTCAACAAAATCCGATTATTATCTTGGGTTTGTTAGGAAGTTTGTTTCCTTGTTTTTCTCCTTGATCTTCTCTTGTTAGACAGTTAGGATATTGGGGGGATTGATATATCTATTTAAGGTTAAGGTTCGATGTATTTTATTTCAATCTTCAATGAGAATAATCTGAAATAATTATCAGAAAAACCACACATACATTGGAAATTAGAAAATTACACGAAAGTAAAAATCATTAGTCTCTAATTAATAATTGAAATTAAATGACATAAAACATACAAAAAAGAAAAGAAAAAAAAGAAAAGAAAAGGAAATGCATAAACAAATTAGCTAAGCCTAGCTAGTCTTTTCATCTTCACTTCTACGGTCAGTCATCTCATCTAAGCTATTTGCGTCGATCGGTCAGTATTTGGAGCTGGAAAATTAAAACAAAGTCGAATGGTTGAGCTCTGGACGGTTCGCTAGGGTTCGATCAACAAATTGTTTTGGAACCATGCACTTCTCTTCCGAGTACAACTTCTGTTGAACAACCGAAGATGCTAAAACTTGAAGTTCTTTTATATGCACTGGCTCTTCCTTCATCTCCTGCGAAAACCACAAAAATTTATTAATTTACAATAATTATCAGAAGAATATTTCAGTTTCATAAAAATAAAGTTACTGCTTTTTTCCAGCTTATTTAGATGATAATTAGTAAGGTTTTATTTAATATAATGAAAATAAAAGAAAATAGAACTGCTCACAAAGATTATTGTTTAAAAAATAATAAATAATAAAAAATAAAAACCGTGAAATCTCAATCTTGACATCTAGATTTCGAATTAAAATAAGGTGACATAATATAATTAAGAAACATTTTGACCTAAAAAGAATGAGGGCAGAAGATGAAATTACCCGAATCGACGAGCCTACGGATTGAAGAATAGAGATTTGAGCCTGCAAAAACTTGACATACTTATAAGCAGCTTGGAACATCTCAGCAGTGCTCATCTTGTTCCCACCAGGAATCAGCTTTCCCAGCTCCTGAGTCTTCTCCGTTATCTTCCTCCTCCTTTCTCGGGCGGCGATGCTCTGCGGCGACACCGCAGTACTACTGCTGCTACTACTACTTATCGGCTTCTTCACCTCGGCATTGATTTCCTGACGATCATAATTAAAATCTTGTGGCACTGGAAATTCGCAAACCTGAGGCTGATCCGACAGCAATGGAGCCAACAGTATCCGATCTTCGTCGGTCAGCAGCTCCGAAACCAAATCGGGGTTCGACGGACACCCGTCGAAGAATTGATCGGAAAAGAGATTGTCGTATGGGTAGGGACTGAAGAAATGAGAATTAGTAGTTCTGGTACTGAAGTTATCGTGGTGTGAGAAGGAGGAGTTGTCGTTTTGGAGGATGAGTGGATTGGGATGGGGATGGAAAGAAGTGGGACTAGGAGTAGTATAGGAGTTTGGAAACGACAGATTGGGGTTGGAAAACGACAGATTGGAGAACCTGGGTTTTTTTCTCTGCTGGAAGGAGACAAGATCTGGGTTTGGATTAATATGTTGGAGAGAAGGAGGAGAGTTCCAGATGTTGGAGATGAAGCTTAGAGCCATTTTTGGAGCAGAGAGAGAGAGAGTTGAGTAAAAGAAAAAATAGAAGAGAAGAAGGAGTTGAAGAGTGTTGAATTAGCTGCTGAGAAGGAGATTTAATTCGTTGTATGTATGAATATATAAAGAGAGAAGAGAGAGAAGAAAAAGATGGGAAGACAGAAACGTGGGGAGGTAGGGGTGGTGGGTAGTTCGTTGCGAGGTTATAGGAAGACCAATATAACCGTTTCTATTGCATGTACCAAATTTTAATTATTTATTTTAGTTTTTATTTTACTATTAATTTTAGTTTTTTTTTTTCTTTTTTCTGTAATTTGTGTGTAACTGCTTTTTCTTTTTCTTTTTTTTTTTTTTGGGGAAAAGTATGTAACACCTTTTTTTTTCTTTTCTTTTTTTGAGGGATAATTTTTTAGCTTGTTAAATAAAAGATAGATGTTAATTATTATAGTCTATGTCAAAATCCTTGCTAAGAATTGAGTTGAGGGGACAAAGGTCCAGTTGGGTAGTCAAGGACCGGTAATTTGAACTGACTGGTCTTCGTTATGAGAAAAATGCCCTTTTTTTTCTTTTTTTTTTTTCTTTTTTTATTTTTAAATGGGTGTGGAAGATTAGGTCATGGCGATGTGTAAGGGCCGAGGCACACTTAGCCAAGTTAGGGCTGCCACCTTTATTAGACTTATTTTTCATAAAATTTCATTTTAAAGATTTCACTAAATATTTAATTATTTACGAAATTTTCTGTTTTTTTTTTTTTTTGGAAGGGTAGGAAATTTTCTTTTTTTTGCGTTCAATTGATTATTTCTGTATAAGTTCACATTAAAAATTGTATTATTCATCAAACTCATTGTCCATACCAAAAGGAAAGAAACAAAACTTAAAAGAAGATGAAGAATAGTTGAATGATAGTTTGATTGTATAGATAAAAGAAATCAATTAGATTGAAAATAAAACGATCATGTAGTATTTTAATTTATAAAAACTTGTCATAACCTATTACAGAATCATTTATGATATTTTTTCTTTTTAGGAAAATGATTTTTTTTTTCTTATTTGTATGTATTTGATTGTTTTTGCAAAAGAATTCTAACTTTCAAAAAAAAAAAATATATATATATATATATTTCTATGTTATTCGGTTTGCCTGAGAGACCGAACCTAAAATTTGAAGTGGAATTTTCTTTTAATTTTTTTTTTTTTTTTGAAGTGGAATATCCGGACTGGCGGTTTTAGAGGCAAAATTTCTGAATTGAAAATTTGATTTGCCAGTTGTAAAAATTAAAGGGACGGGTTCCACTACTGCTGGGGTGCGACGTGGATTATGAGATTGAGGACATCGGTGGAGAATAATTTGGCGATTCATTTCCGAGGTTGGCATAAAAGGATCTGACGTGTAATCTAGTATTGTGGGTCCCACTGAAGAGGTAATTCTGGAAAGATAAATACTTTTTACAACATAAGTAATGTTAAACTCATAAAATGTTAAACTCATAAGAGTTAAATAGAAAAGTAGGCGCAACGTTGTGAGACTCATTTTTTATTAATAAGTGATGTTAAACATTAATTTTCTCTAATATTGTTCTTTTGGAAAAAGATTGGAGGAGCTTTCCTTAGTTATGTTGCATGGTCCTATTGAAGTATGCTTTGAAATAGTCTCCCCACACCCCCCCCCCCTCCCAAAAAAATGAGGGACGAAGCTCTAATAAATTGGTGAAGAAAAGGAAGCTGATGGTTTCTAAGGATAGGGTGACTGAGTTTCTGATTTCAATGAAATCGATGCTATGGTGACGACACAAACCCAATGATATCGGTCGAGGTTGCAGAGCAATATTCCGCCGAATGCCATGATGTTATGTTGGAATGCACTGGAGTTGGGGAATCCTCATACATTAGACAAACTCAAGATGCTAATCTAGGACACCTCCCCCAATTTAGTTTTTCCCGTGGGCAGCGACAGAGCCAGCCTTCTATTTTAGTGGGAGTGCACAATAATAATTTTGAAATTTAGAGAAATATAAATTTTAAAAAAGTAAACTTTAGTGGACATACTTGTAAAAATTTCAAGTCAAAGGGAACAAAACAGGGATAAAAAATTAAATTATTAGAGAATTAAAAAAGAAAAAACAAAATAGTCAATAGGGGCAGCTGTTTTTACTCAGTCTGAACTGCTTATGGGACAATAAATTTCTATTGTGCAACGATAATTTCGATTGTGATTTTTATATGGATTGCATTGGATGTAGCGGGGGTCTTCTGTTGACTTAGAATAATGATTGGGTGGTTGATTTAAGATCTTCACTTGGTTCTCCCCTAATTAATTTCACGAGAAGAGTTGAATTCTACCCCTAATAACGATGTAGTGTGAAATTAGAACATCTCTAAAGTAGTGCAAAATTTAAGTACTAAGGTTAAAATTTGACATTTCCGAATAGGACACACCATTCAGAACGGGTGTCACGGGTCCCCACGTGACCCGGCCCGACCTGACCTGCCCACCGTAAAGAATAAAAGTCGTTCCTAAGCAGGAGCAGCCGCCAGAGAGAGAGAGAGAGAGAGAGAGAGAGAGAGATAGCATGTACCATGTAGTGCTGCAAGTGGTCATGGAAATATAACGGATTATGTAAACATCTGAAAAAGAGATTTGTGTCCGAAAAACAGAGAAGTAGAGAAGAAAATGGAAGATAAACGAAAATATAGTCATATCTTTAGCATAAAAGAAAGAAAGAAAGAAAAGTATCGTTTCTTATTATTTTCTATTGTAGGATGAGGAGGACTATAACGGTTTTACAAGTCATGCGACTTAACTTTGTTTTGTAATGATTGTTTCTTTTCCTTCTATTCTCTCCTTTTGTATTGTTGTTGTTGTTGTTAACGTATTGGACTGTCTGTGCTATAATACATGTAAATTTTTAAAAAATGATTTTAATTACAATTTGAGTTAAAATATTTTTTATTTTTTCAAATTTATCAACCAAATAACTCAATTTGAACTAAAAAAAAAAAACTAATTTTTAAACGAAGTAACTTGTTTGTAGATTTTTCATGTCAAGTGTTAATTTCTTTTGGTTGAAAGCATGTCAATGTAATTAGTAATTGTCATTTCGTCAGCAAAATAAATATTAATTGGCATTTAGAAACTAGCCTATTTTCAGCTAGCATAACGTTTCTTTCTTTCTTTTTCTCTTTTTTTTTTGGGAAGGATTTATTATTATATTTAGGAGGTAGTTATAAGAGATTTATATTATCAATTTCTTACTTGATTTTTTTTTTAAAAGACGAGGAAAGAAAAAACTTAGCTATATATATATTTGCTATGAGGAAATATAGTCACTGCCGGATATGAAGGTTTTCTTAGATGCTGATTTTCGATTAGTTAAAAAAAAAAAATTCAAATGATAGAAGAATATAATATTATCCTATATCTATATCTATCTATATATTTATATAGAGAGCTAGTTTCAACCAAAACTGGTTGAAACGTCCCTTTTTTTTTAATTTTTCAGTCCTTTATATATTTATTTATTTATTTGCTCTTTGTTCTTTGCTTTTTGCTATTTCTTTTTCATTATTAATATGTTTATTTTTAATTTTCATTTTGATCCTTCTTTTATATTGGTCTATTTTGTTTATTTTAGTCTTCTATTTCTTCTTTTTGGTCTCTCTCTCTCTCTCTTTTTTTTTTTTTTTTTTCCATGTTAGTCCTTTTGTTGGGTTTCCTCAAGTTTTTTTCTTCTCAAATATGTCCCAATAAATTACTTATTTTTTTAATTTCCCCCTATTAAAAAATATTAGGTCAAATATATCCAATTCGTCAACGTTAAATACATACTAGCTACATTTGTAGATTTATATAAATATATACTACAACAACAAAAAAAGGTCTTCAATGACATTTAAAAAATGTCGTCGATGGGATTCGACGACATTTTTACAAAGGTCGTTAAATGGTGGTGCCGTGGAAAGTTTGAAAATTTTAATGACGTTTTTTAAAATGTCGTGAAGGATGTTGTTAATTCCTTTTCTATGACACTAAAATACCGTCATCAAATATTTTTTACACATTTTCCACAACAACCAGAAAATGTCGTGAGCAAATTTTGTCACCACACTTTTTTAATGTCGTGAATTTGTATTTAAATTTTTTTTTGGTAGAACGTAAAATTGTCATTTTTTTTTTCATAAATTCTAATTTCCACAATAAAATTTGGATAAAATATAAATAAATATAAAATTATTTTGATTAATTAAATACAATATTTTAATATCAAACTCACAAGAAGAATTACGTCAAAGAAAATTCACAAGACTAAAACAATTGTCATAGTTCTAATATCATTTACATGTAATTATACAAAAACATTATCTTTACTTTTGGCTTCCCCTTCGGCCTTCTCCCGTAATACAGATTTAGAAAAGAAGAAAAAACAAAGAAAACCACCCACTCAAGGAAAAAAAAAAGAGTTGCATCTTTTCTTATCTTCTTCTCCAATTTGATCTGAAACAGAGCATCTTGGGAAGAATGAAGAGGACAAAGCATCACCGGAATCATCAAGATCATGATCTCCTTTTTATCCCAAACGTTCTTCCAACCATTCCCTCTCTAGCCTTCCAAGCCGATACAGTTAAGCCATTGGTTTTGCTTTTATTTTACCTTCCATACCTTACTCTGCCTGCGGAAATCAAGAGCCCATAGAAAGCAATTAAGCTTCTGTTCAACTGCCCAACAAAAGGATTCATGAGGAAAAAGAAAAAAGAAAAAAAGTGCCGAGTAAAATGACCTCCATGGGGAAAGGTGAAATCGCCCTCCCATCGCACTGCAAGAATTTGATGTGTATGTGGGACGAAACCGTAGCGTAGGCTCTAATTCAGGCCATCGGATGGCAAATACGAGTGTTCAAATTTCGATCCGGCGGATGACTGCATCAAGTAATTGCAAAACCAATTACAATGAATTCAAAGCAAACAAATAAGAAGAAAAATCAAATTACCTCTTAGCAACAAGCTAAGTTGTGCTGAGATTCTTGTGTGAAACACAGAGAAAAGAGAAATGGGGAGTAGAAAGAAGAAAGTTGCTTTTGTGTTGGTGGAACGGAGTAGTTTATACGTGATTACAACATTACTATTTAACTGATAATGCAAAGTTTAAATTTAAAAACAAAGCGCCAAATTCTAGCGCCAACTCCAAATTTTTATTTTGCGCCTTTTTTATTTTTTATTTTTTATTTTTATAAGCAGCTTGCGAGCTTTTCTATTATGTAGTTATCTATCCGCCTTTTTTTAGGAGATTTTTACCCCCCAAGTAGTTATCCTATACATAGATATATTTTATATATCTATATATCTATTTATATACATATGTGGTCACCAAATTTAAACTGTAAATAAATAAATAAATATGTGATCACCATTTTTTTCTTCTTCTTTTTAATTTTAAATAAATGCACAAGTAAGATCCCTTTTTATTTTTACTTATTCTAAATTTAAAATTAAAAAAATACCGGAAGCGTTTTCAAGTTTCGTTTCATCACAAAATTTTGTTTATAATTTCTTATTTAGCATCCCTTTAAATATCTTATTTGAGTATTCTGTCAAAATTAGTGTTCAATTTGAGTTAAATGAAGAAAAATATTTAGAAAAAAAGAAAGAAAAATATAAGTCCCCATTTATTATATATTCATTAGAACCGAATATTTACATTTGAATGTATAATTTAAATTATGTATTCAAATTAATTATGTGTTTGGATAATTTTAAGAAAAATGTTTTGATAATTTTTGTTAGAGATGACACTTGAATATTGTAAAGGTATAAAAATGAGTGATATAAAATTTTAAAAAGTAAATATTTTGATCGACATTAAAAATAATTCTAACAAATCTTGTAAAACTTTAATGTTTATAACAAATTTTAACAGGATTTGTAATTGATTTTTTGTTCATCACTTTGCTCTGAATGCATAGAAAAAAGAATCGTCTTAATCGGAATTGAAATGAAAAAGTTATAACATTTTGAAATTAACATAAAAGAGAGAGAAGTTTTTTTCTCCTTTAAAGAGAGTCCAAATATTACTGTTGAACATAAACTGAAATGAAGTCAAATTTAAGAGGTGACCAACATTTCATTTTTCTACTTCAATGGTCAAATAGACCATTTGGTAATACTTGAAATACATTTCAAATGTTACCTTACCAAACACCCATTTGAATTGCCAACTCAAAGGAATTGGCACAACTGTTATCAAATAGTTGAGACAAAATGAGGGGAAAATATTTAAATATATTTGAATTTTTGACATTTAACCAAACCCATATTATGTTGTAGTTAAATAATAGCTATTGAAGATGGTGTTCCAAACGGTCCTTAGTTTAGCTTTGAAATTTATAATTTAAGCTTGTGCTTAGAACAAAGGTTTGAAATAGAATTTTGAGGTTAAAGTTGGTTGATTTTTCAAAAATTAGTTTTAATTTTTGTTCACTTTTTAGGAAAAGATAAAAACTGAAATAAAAAAATTTAGGTCTAAACCTTTATTCCAAACAAATACTAAGATTGTAATTGTTCTTTTATTGTGTTTGTAGAGTATCATATAGTTTTTGCAAATTTATAGAATTGCTCCTCAAAGAGCCACCTAAGGATTATTGCCCCCATATATAGTAACACAAAAATATTGATTATTGCCACGGAATTTTCCATAAATTTGATTTTTTTTTTCCATCTAAATATCGATTTTAGTAGAACATGTAATATTATATGACAAAGTATCATGACTTTAAAAAAATATATACATATATAAAGTACCATGAAAATTTTAGCAGAAATATCGATAAAAATATCCCAAATATTGGTTTTTAATATTTTTAATATATTCTTGAACATAGTTAAATTCACGGTTTTTTTTTTTCCTTCCATTTTTTTTATATATAGAGAGGTAATTGGTAGAGATCGAAATATATACATGATATATATGTATAAAATTAGAGCAAATTACACTGACACTACACTACATAACTGGTATATTTTATGTACATTTTTTTTCCCTTTTTGAAGGTTAGTTTAACATAAAAATGCTTAAGTTAGATTGTATTATAAAATAAATGAATAAAAGTGTCCGAATTAAAAAAAATTCTTTAAACAATAAAAAAGAGTCCGATTTTTTTTTAATCTTTACTTTAATTAAAATCATTTGATAGGTTTGAAATAGAAAAGTACGTGATCTTAGGGCCTGTTTGGTGTATGAGTTTGAGTTGAAATTGATAAGTTTAAATAGTGATTGATGTGTACTTTTTCAGAAAAACAAAAAAACTTTTTGGGAAAAAGACAAAAATTGAGTTAAAATTCATGAGTTTAGACCTGTGGTCCAAACGAGCCGTTTCCTTTCCGAATTTCAAATTTTTTTTTTATTTAAAGTTGAAATCTAAATTTAAAGTGGTATGAAGATGCCAATAACAAATATATATTATTATATGAAGATACTACGATTTTTTTATTATTTTTATTATTTACTTCTATCTTATCATCTATTCACTTCCATCAACCATGTTTTTTAAAACTTTCTTGTACTTAAATTTAAAAAAAAAAAAAAAAAACTTTGCAGATTATATTATATCAACCATGTTTGCTCTAAACAACGTGTTTTACCTTCTTTAGTTAAGTTTGAAAAAAAAAAAAAAAAACTAATAACCGCCAAAAGCAGCACTTCTAGGTACCCGCCGAAATAAGCGCGCCAAAACCTTTGGTAAATCAACACGCTACATGTAAGTTGCAGTTGATCTCCCACGTTGCACACACACACACACACACACATATATATATATTTTTTAATACAGTTTATAGGGTTTATTTTTTAAATTATTATTCCATTTACTTTTATTGGCCAAAAATTTCTCAACCGATTTACCGCGCGAACCTCTTCTTAGGAAAATAAATATAAAAACAAATAAAGTAAAAACATTAACCGCTAAAAACACTTACCTCCATCCCCACCACTTACCGCTAAAAACACTCTCTTATTTATCAACCTTCCGTTTCTCTTCCTCACAATCACCCACATTCTTTTATTATCTCCAACTGAGTACCATAAGCCAAACGGCCAAAGAAAAGGAGAGGAAAAAAAATAAAAATGCCTCCTTATTGGGTTGCCTACAAAAATTTAAGGATTATTTAAGGATCAAGGAAGTGGTCATACACAACTTTTGTGAGAGAGGATATTGAGGGTATTGTTGTTCATAATCATTTGAAAAAAAATTTCGTAGAGAATGTTCATAACATTTTATTTTTAGATTTTTTTTTTGCACATATATGCATTTGTTATTAATTTTCTATTTATATTTTTGTTCTGGACTAATTAAACTCTAAAATCTTTTTGGTGTATTATACACAAATGTATCAAAAATATTAGACTAAAGATGTGATATGTCAAAATATGACAATTTTAATTGATACTATTTTTATCAATAAAATAACATTCTGTGACATTTTTTTAAACAATGTCGTTGTATTATGGATTTAACGAGATTTTAAAATTTATTGTCGTTATATGGATTTTTAATGACATTTTACTTTTCAATGTCATTGAATGGACCTTTTAACGACATTTTATCAAAAATGTCATAAATTTTATGTCGTGAAAAGCACTTTTTGTTGTAGTTATATATCTGCTACAAAGTTTCGATTAATTACCAAGGAAAAAAAAGGAAAAACTACAAAAAGCGTCAATAAATCTGAAAAAAAAAGTACATATATACAACGAAAGGATGATTAAACAACAGACTAATTCTAGCTAATAATTTCTTGAAAATCAGAAATTTTAAATAAAGTTAGCTTACACCTAGACATTAAATTGAAAGTATCAAGTCAAAAAAAAAAAAAAAAAAAACAAAAAAACAAAAAAACAAAAAAAAAAACAAAAAAAAAAAACAAAACAAAAAACAAAAAACAAAAAACAAAAAAAACACAACAAAATTAATTAGTTTAGAACTAATTAATTAACTAGCTTTCCTTTAGGTGAACAGTTATCATTTGTATCAGTCATTGATCTGCAGCAAACACTGCTTGATGTCCTTGATGAAGGGCTTGGATTGGATCTCATGAGCTTTAGCTAGGGCTTGAACGAACTCTTTGGGAACCAAGCATTTCCCTTCCGAGTACAACTTCTCCTTAATACTTGGGGATGCTAAAATTACTTGTACTTCTTTGATGTGTTCTAATGTTTGTTCTTTTTGCTCCTGCTTGTATAGATATATACGCACACGCAAATAAAAAAATTAGGAAATATGTTACATAAATCGAATATTTTACAAATTAAATAAACTATATATATATATGTATGTATGTATTTATGTATAGAGGAAAGAACAACTTTAAGGAAAACAAGAAGTAAAAGAAAAAACTAATAATGGATAGAAGTAGATTTTTTCCCTTTTTAATGAGATTATTGTCATCCAGAAGATGGTTTAAGTGGAATCACTATAAAATAATTTTTTGTTTCCAAAATTGGTTATGATTATATATTTTAATAACTGAGTATAAACACAATGAAATTTTTTTTTTAAATTAAAAGAATACATGACTAAACTAAATAGATTTTAGAAATAAAAATAAAAATCTCAAAATTTGAGTGGAGCAGAGTTATAATTTGTCTTATAAAATGAAAACAAAACTGAAATTTTAGTTAAAAACAATTTTTAAAAACATTGCACATGGCTTCGCAACTATTGGCACCATATATTAAATTTTTAATAGAAATTATGATTTGAAACCAGGATCTAAATCTAGAAATCTTCACTCCTCACCCGCTGAGCTAGCCCTAATAACGTATGTAGGACTCTCTTGCTAATTACCTGGATCGACCTTAGGAGCTGAAGAACAGTAACTTGAGCCTGCAAAAACTTGACGTACTTGTAAGCGGCTTGTAACATCTCAGCGGTGTTCATCTTATTCCCACCCGGAATCAGCTTTCCCAGCTTCTGCGTCTTCTCCGTTATCTTTCTCCTCCTCTCTCGGGCCGCGATGCTCTGCGCCGACACCGCAGTAGTACCTGTAGCACTTCTACTACAACCACTTCTACTACTGTCCTTTTTCATGGCCTCACTCTTTATCATCTCCTGGTTTCCCCAACAAGCAGATAGTACTGCTTCTGATGGAAAATTTGAGAACTCTGGACTAAAACTTGGAATTGGCACATACCCATTTGAGAACTCGGGATTAGTAGTATTAGTGGCAGAACTATAAGTGAAACGACAGTGATTTTCGGACACAGTCTTCTGTCGTTTGGGGTGCCGGCGGATTTCTTCATCCAGAGAATCACCAGGAAAAGCGTTTTGTGGTTTACAGTCGTTAATGTTGTTGGTATTGAAGAGAGAATCGATGGAATAAGAACTGTCGGAAAGTGATGAGATATATTCATCGTAGACGTCGAAATCGAAGAAAAAGGATGAACCAAGCTCCGCTTGTGTTTGTGGGAATAAGCTGATGATGTCAGGGTTAAATAGGTTATGGAGAGAAGAATAGGGCCGTTTGGAGCAGAAGCTTAGAGCCATGGAAGCTGAGCAAAGAAAATATAAGGCAGAAGTCAGTAAATGAAGAAAAATAACTTGAAAATCATGAGACAAAGATGAGAGAGAGAGAGAGAGAGAGAGAGAGAAAAGTACCTTAGAACTAGAGAATGTATTGTCTGGTATTAACATTAAATGGATCAAACTGTACAAACTAATAACCATACCATATATCATTCTGCTGACCGATGTTTGGTAAGTTTAAGAGAGAGAAAGAGAGAGAAGAGAGAGAGATACGTGGGGAAGGTGGGCAGTTAGATTTTGTGCGAAATTAACGGCAAGTAACTACCACTAGTTATTAGTGTATTTTGTCTATTTTTCTTGGATTATTTTTTTTCCCTTGAAAATCTATTTTTCTTGGTAATTAAATTTCCCTCTACTTCCTCTCAAAAAAAAAAAAAAAAAAGGCCTTTCACACAAAGTGCAGCAACACAGCTATACCTATTACCGCTCGTCCTAAAGATTTTGTGATTTTTTTGTTTGTCAACACAGTCCTCAAACTTTCCCGTTAATTTTTCTTTTAAAAAAGGTTCTTTTGATAAGAAAAAAATAAAGGCAATTCTATTATTATTATTATTATTTTGGTTGAAAAAGGCAACTCTATTATATTTTTGAAAAAACCCCCCACACGTAAAGTATACATATAAAGGCCTTTTCTTTTGAGGAAACATATATAAGACTTTGGGTCAAGCTTGAAGGGAAACATGAATATTTAACTTTTTAATACTATATATACTAGTTTTGAAGTATCTGCCTATTTATTTCATATTTTTAGATACGTAAGTGTAAAACTTAAGAGTGATGACGAATTGGAGAAAATTAATTTTAATATGATAAATGAGGAGATAAATATTTCAATAAGGCATATTTAAAAAGATACAAAATTGTGATTGTAGACATAATTTAATTATAGTAACACATCTAATAATTCTATCTAAAAGTATAGAGTTCGAATCATCCATCTCCAAGTTAAAGAAAAAAAAAAAAAAAAAAAAGAGATACAAAATTTTAAAGAAAAAGTCAAAAGTGGACAAAAATGAAAAATAATTGGGAAGGAAAACAAAAATAAATAAATAAATAAAAGAAGACATTTCCAAAATTCTAAGTGCAAAAAATTTAAAATAAAATAAGTTTGTAGGGAGAAAAAGCAAAAAAAAAAAAAAAAAAAGAAAAAAAAAGTAAAGTAAAGGAAGGTACGGTTTTAAGAAAAGAAAACAAATGAAAAAAAGGGAGCACTTTCAATCAAAACGGTCCGTTTTGATTGAGAATATGTGAATATAGTGATACTTTTAAAACTTCAACAGATTGTAAAGATGTGTAGATACATATTCACGTAAATATAAAACTATTGAGTTAAAAACAAAAGAAAACCCTGACATACATCTAATAGAAGTATATTTAATTTCTCCAGGTCTTGTTTACGGCGTCGTGTGAGATGCGGACCGTTCACAAGTATTGAGTGGAAAGAGAGTGGTACCAGAAAACTGAGTGGGAGCTTGACACTTTCAGCTGTGAAGTCAGAGGAATTAAATACTGTTTAGTCAAAGTGAGGGCAGAAAGATAAATGTCATTGTAATAAAAAAAAATTGGATTTCATTTTATGTATGGGAGAGGGAAAGTGTGGCGTATGGATTTCATGAGTTAGTCAAGCTCACGTGGGTTGTATATGTATGTTATGGTAGATTTGTATATTTAGGTTACAGGTAATGTAAAAGATAATATAAAAAATTTGACTAATTGAAATTGTATTAGTATTATGGGTAGGGTAAATTGTAAATTGCATTAGTATTAAGGGAGTGTTGTCGGCAGCCGGAGAGGGAATAAATAGTGTTTTCTTTTTAATTTATTTTTTATATATAATATATTTTTTTAATTTTTTAGTTTATATTAGAAGTAAGGTGCATTACAATTATCATATACAAATAATATTTTAGTTATTTGATTTTATCTAAATAGTTTAAAAATAAATTTTATCGATATGATATATTAAAAGGGTTTTACCGCAATGTTACTAAAAAAACCACGACACTTTATCTTCCCTTCTTTTGTTTATACAATTTTTCAATTTTATCCTTCAAATATTTGTCTCAAACACCGTATTTTATAATTTTTTTTAACCTGTACCTAGCCATGCAATAGGTGTCTGTTAGGCATTTAGGATACCTCTTAATTTGACCTTTTCAATCAAGTCATTCATATCAAATCCAACGGTGCAAAATCATCGGCCGGATTTGCCGGATATTGGGCAACATATGATCAACTTAATGTTGGATAGTCAAATAGTGAGGCCAGGAGTAAGGGTATATAAAAAAAAAAAAAAATCAAACCACGCCACCTATGCATTATTTTTTGTCCCACATAATCAAACTGTCAAATTACGGGTTCAAATAGCATGTTTTGCCATGTATAATATGCGGTCTCGATTTGGCTGATTTTATAAAAATTGCACTTTCTCACTCGTAATGCATTTATACTTTTTTCTCTTATTGCATGTGTATTGAGATTTTCTTAAATATAAATGGTGTTTGACGTTTGATGATACTTTTAAGCTTAACAAAACTAATTAAACAAAATAATTAATTTTTGCTGGAAAACATAAACATAATTAACCGCAAAATAATCTTTAAAAAATTTAATTTAGTGGGGTCTAATTAGATTCAAACTATCTGTTTTCTGCACACATATTGTCTACTATGTACAACAAGAAAATCCGATTTAAGTTTTTCTTAATTGTTAATTTATAAAATGGAACCATCCCACTCACAAACCGTCATACTGCCCACATATGTACTGGGGTCTTGGAGTCCTAAACTTGTTAGAAACATAAAAATGATTACTAATTTGTAATGATTTTTGTTTTTGTTAAAAAATAATTTCATTTGTGATAGTTGTTGGATTTTACTATTATTAGTATTATAATTCTCATTATTATTACTAGTTGTAGGCACGTGCCATGCACGTGTTTAATCAATTTGTTAAATAAAAAAAATTATGAGATATTATGAGAAAATAATTATTCGAATAACATTAAGAAGAAAATATTTAAGTAGAAAGAAATTAGAGAGAAGTTAATCACATATAAGTTAATTAGGTAGTGTTATGAGAAAATAATAGTTGAGATGGTAAAAAAAAAAAAAAAAGAATTAGGATCCATTTAAAAAATAAATTTATTTTAGCATGGGTAAAAAGAAAAAAAATAAAAATTTAAAATGATGAAACAAAGCATACAGAAAAGAGATCAGTACGTAAGCGAAAGTGAAGAATAATTTTAAAAAATATAAAGAATAATGTATATATATATATATATCAAATATTGTGAAAAATAATAGTTGGGGATATAAGATGATCATGAAAAACAGAAAAATAATAAATATGCTAAAATAATTTTTTTGAATAAAGTAAAGCATAAAAAATTTTAGCAATTAAAAAAAAGAAAGAAAGAAAAGGGAAAGGGCAAGAATAAAACAGAAATAAAAAGAAAAAAGAAAAAAAAAAGGGGTAAAAAAAAGGTTTATGTATGTGAAGATTAAAAAATTATTATTACGGGTTGAAGTTCAACCTCATGACAACCACGTACGCGCCACCGCGTCTTCTAAAAAAAAAAAAAAAAAAAAAAAAAACCAACTTTAAATGGCTGAAACTGAAAGTCATACAGCTGGATCAAATATGACCTATTATCTCGTTAACTTCCCAAGAGAGACTTAAGCATCCACTTGCGAACTTCTTGTTCCAATAGTTACTTCATTATCCATAACGAAAAAGATATAAAAATAAAAAGAGACCAAAAAAAAAAAAAAAAGGGAGACAAAATAAAAATATCCAAATTTCCCAAGCAAAACGGAAACAAGGGAGAGAAAGAGAATGACCTCATCAGTAATTCAGAGTCTTTATCATGTAATTAATACAACAACACCAATCCTTTTAAATCCAAAGAGGAAATTAGTCAACATTAGGTGTCACTTTTCTTCTGCTTCACACTCCAACAACCTTAAAACTTCAACCAGAATCCCAGGTTCACTTCTTTCTCCGCCCAACATTTGGGATGCTAATTTACATTTCGTGTATTCTGAGTTACCAATTTGTCTGTCTGGTTTCTTTGTCAGCTAAATTGGAGAGATTCAATGAGGTTAGTCCGGATGATGTGCCTAAAGTTGATGTTTTGAAGCAGAAAGTTGAGCTTCTTGGGATTGTGTTTGGTTCTTCTTCTGTGCCCGGACTTTACTATAACCTTTTATGTCCCAAGGTAATTCTGCTTTACTCTCTTGGTTTCTAAAAGGAAAAAAAGAAAATCTTTGGTTATTCCTGTTTCAATATATGAAGTGGGTATTATGTATTTTTTGTGTTTTGTTTAATGATGTAGTGTAATGGTGGGCAATCTATCGAGAGAAGTTTGTCTTTTCACATTGTCTTAAATGGGTATGCTGACACTGTTTCCTTTGCTTTTTCTATGGTTGGTTGAGTCAGATGTTGGATATTTGGATTGTAATAATCTTTTTCTTTTTTTCTTTTTTCTTTTCTTTTCCTCTTTTCTTTTGTAGGGATTTTGCAATGTGGAGATGCTTTCGATTCGATTGTGGCTGGGCTGGCCGGGTAACATGATTTGACTATGTGATTTGTTTTCTATAGGTGCGAAAAAGTTTTAAAAACTGTAAGAAGTTTAAATGCTGCAGTCAATTGATATTTCGCAGTTTAGGTGTTTGCAGATGACCAGGCAGAAGATGACAGAACCGAAAGGAAATTCAAGTCTGCTCGACAATTGACCGAGCAGGCCCTTGGTTTACTACCACTTGGTGATGAGGTATTTGTATTGAATTTTCTCTTTGGATGTCTGTGTGTTGTTCCACTCTTCATTTTTTCTCAGCCGTAGCTCTGTTCTTTTTAGTTTTAACTATATTTTCGATGTGTCACTCAGTTCTTGTTTATTTTGTTTAAGTCTTTTTTAAGTATGCTCTTTTCTGTCACATGTGGAAGTCTTGGTGAAGCTTTATGAAATTTCTTTGGTTTACTCATGAAACTAAAACTCTTTCCCCAAATTTCATTCAGAGATTGCAGGCACAATTTTCACGCCAATATGAAGTTACTCTTTTTTCTATTTTCAGCTTATTGCATACTTCCATGATCGAATGATCTCCGAGGAAACACTGCATAGAAATAATGTTATGCAACTTTCTGGTAACAAGGTACATTCACTTCCATTGATTGCTGAACTTATCACCAAGTAGCAGGCAATTCTTAGCATAGGGAGTAGGATATCTTTTATTTCTGTAGTTGGAGAAAGTTATGTTGTTATTGAGGGAAATTGATTCAGACTGGAAGGATACACGCTTAGAATAAAATTCTTCTTATTTCTTTTTTGAGCGGGGTAAGTGTTGTTTAGAGGATGCTGCTAGAATTAGTAAATCATTAGCAAATTAGGATGTTAATGATAGTAATATTCATCATAGTTTTTTTTTATCTTCCTTTACTAACAAGAAACTTATATCAATAATTAAAAATACTATAATCACGGTATATCAAAATATACTTGTCTGGCATACATTTAGTACGTACGTTGAAGAATTTCAGTGTTGCGAGATCATTTTCCTTTTTTTTTTCTTTTTTTTTTTTTCATTTTAATTTCCTTTTCTTATTGGTAAGTTCAGAATGTGACAGGTTCTTATCTTAGTTATTGAGTTGCTTGTTTTCATAGCTGTTCTTTTTGGTCACAATTGTCGATGAGAGATTGATCAATTCTAAATAGATATTAATTTTTGCAGCTTATTATTGCCTTTACTTACAGACAAAATGGACTGCTTGTTGGTTGCAAGTACCGAACTGTAGAAAAAAGATTTTGGCAGGTATCTTACTGCTAATTGCCCTCGAGTTTTAAGTTTAGAACATACAAGAAATGGTGATGAGAGTGGTTGCATCGATGTTATTTTCGTTTAGCTTATTTTCCTAACATGTCATGTCGTGTCATGTTTTTTTAAATGAAGAATTTTTATGTGATGATATTGTCGTGTTCTATGAGCTGAATCGCTACTTGAATACTTGATCTAAGTCTTGAACTTTTTGGTTGGCTTTGTAGGAGAAGCAGAGCTAGTTTTTTATCAGAAGGCATTTTACTTGTTTTGTATATGCACAAATGAAATTACATGAAAGCTTGGCATGAAATTTGTGGAAATCAAATAGTTTGTTTTGAGATGTCCTTGTTTTTAATAACTTGATCTTTACCATAGGGTGTGGAATTCGGAACACTTTCATCCGTCAGCCTGTGCATTTCCCATTTGATATGGGGTTTTGATAATATTATTTCAACTTATTTCATTCTTTTTCAGGAGAAGGATACAGAAAAAGTACTATACGGACTAGATGACATTATTGATGCAGATGAAATCATCATCGTAATTTTTATATCACTTTTTTTTTTTTTAATTTAGTGCTGTTGCATTTCTCTCTCTTCCTCTGTTCCTTATCAATTTGTTATCACTTTGATGCTGCTTACAGGTTGAAGGAGAATTAGATAAACTCTCAGTGGAGGAAGCTGGATTTCTAAACTGCGTGAGTGTTCCTGGTGGTGCACCAGGAAAGGTTTCTGATCAGTTACCATCTTTTGAAAAGGTTAGTGAGTGCCGTCACATTTGTTTTCCAATTGCTTAACGTTTTAAGAACTTTCAAACTTCTTTGTTTTCAAGTTTGCTCGGTGTTGAATTTATTATGCAAACTAAAAAGTGTGAATAATTAGAAGTCAATGATGTCCAATGAAATTTTCTTATGTTTAATGCATATAATAGAAGTACACTTTATCTCATACCTTCTATTGTCTGTCATGGTTATCGCTAGCTATTATTACGGATACCAGATTTTCTATGTATTGTTTCATGGTCTCTAAAGTTTCATTTACCTTCTTTATATGCATGTTTATGAGAAGCTAGGACACTGCATTTCAGTACCTGTGGAATTGCAAACAGTACTTGGATAAGGTAAACGGACTATTTCCTACTAACATGAAGAAGGAGTTGGCTTTTCATTCTGCTTTGTATTTTCTGTAATTTATCTTGTTTCTTTACTATGCTCAATACATTTAGGCTTCTCGCATCGTCCTTGCTACTGATGGTGACCAACCAGGCCAAGCTTTGGCTGACGAACTTGCACGCCGTCTTGGGAAAGAAAGGTTACAGAAATGTGGCAAATTTTCAATATTTGGAGTCAAAAAATTATTTGAATGTGTGCATTCTTATTTTCATTCTCTTTCGATTTGTAGTTTTGGCAGGTCTTGGGTTTGGATTGAAAGATTGAGATATAGATGGTTGAATATATTTCCTTATTATGGAGCTAGTATTATTCTACCGAATAAGAGTGATTATAAAATTGAGAACTATGAGCTTCAGTATATCAGACTACGGATTCATTTGGTTATTGTTTGTACACCATTTTTATAATGCTTCCATTTCTCTCAGGATTGATTGACATTAGGCTTAAATCGGTGAAGTTAAATTACATTGTTTCCTCAAACAAAAGTATAGCACGGTATGTCTATTCCGTACAAATTGCTTTATCCATGTTTTATTTTGTTTAATTTCATTGGCTGTCAGGTGTTGGCAAGTGAGTTGGCCAAAGAAAGATGAGTTCAGTTATTTCAAAGATGCTAACGAGGTATGCTATTTTTATTTCCTTTCCATTTTTCAAAGACGAGTAGAGTCTTTTTCAGTTGGAAAAAAATTATCTGTATTGTTAAGTAGGTTGAGAACACTACTGCACAAACTATTTTGAGGCCAAGATTGCTGGTTTTATGCTATGCCGAAACAAAGCCACATTGATTAGGGAAAATCTTTGCTCAACAGTTAGGGAGGCATTACAAGAATCTGCAGTGCATAAACACCATTGTACCAATACAAGTACGTAATGTTTGACATATCCTGCAGGTTTTGAGGTGTATGGGACCCATTGCTTTGAAGAATTTAATTGAAAATGCAGAGTTATACTACCAATCTGTGGCAGATCAAAAGAAAAAAGACATATAGTTGGACAAGTCGCGCAACGTGGAGCAAATTCAACCGCACTTTGTAGCTGGCAGGTGATTTCGGAAGTGCCATCTTAGTATGAATTTCCAGCGAGGTTTTTCTTAATCAATCTCAGCATGTGTATGACAAAATCTACAAATTCAGCGACGACTCTTAAGTTTCTATATAGGATAGACTTGGTAAAGACCTGACTACAGAATCGTAATACTTGGGTTTCCCTCTGATTGTAGATAGACTTTTCACCTTCATGTATTATTTGAAACATCAAGCATAGGCAACCAATTTTGGTATATCTAGCTATATTAGTAGAGCTTCGACCCGTCAAAGAATATCACAACTCACAGGTCACCTATTATGCTGAAGCAGTTGATCTACATCAAAAAGCATTTTGTTTTCTGTCACACGTATAAAAGTAACAAGGATTTATGAAGCTCCCATTTTAAACCCACTTTTCAGACTTTTTCTACTGTGATTTCTCTAACAAAAATTTGAATTTATTGAGTTGACCGAGGCTTTTGAACTGTTCATCAACACGTTTCGGATGACTTCTACGAGTAATGTCATCTGGGTAGTTGTGTCTAAGAATCACAGACTCGAGAACTTACAGAATGTTCTTGGAGAAAAAATTGGGTATTCTGATGATTCATGGAAGAGGAGAGACTCAACAAAAATTTGCAAACATTTTTAGCGTCCTTAGAAGAAGGAGAGGGTCGATTTGGCCCTCCTAATGGACAACCTGATCAGCCAATGTTGTAGCATCTTCAGTTTGAGGAGCTCCCACCGTCTCCTCCAATCTTGTCACTCGCACCCGTAAATTGTTCATGGTTGCCTGCCCTCTTGACAACGCTAACCTAGCACTTGTGGCTAACCCGACTTGAGCTAACCTTAGCTATTATACCAACTTGTCACGGGGTTAACTTTTCACACAAATTTTTGCCTGTGATGGCAGCAAGGATCTGCACCATAATCAGCCAACTCTAGGTGAAACTCGACCCACAAGTAAATAACTATGAACGAAGACTAAGGCAACACAAGTAAACAAGCGTACCAAAGTATATTGGACAACACTCCAAACCTTTATTATCTCAATATAATCAAAGGAATACACTCAATTGGCTGGACTACCACATGCAATCATACACTCGATTGTTGATAGTGGTCGTAATGCCATGTGAACCAGCCTTATACACATATTTGTACTCTATACTATGTGACTAACACCCCTAACCACTAAGGTCATTGCTAGCCCCATCCAGCCTTTTTCAAGTTTTTAATACTTAGCCAATTTTTGAAGCCACTAAGCCCATGTTCATCCTTAGCACCTTCCTCTAAGTGGGGTGCCACGTTGGCCACACTGGCCGCATTGGCTACCATTGGCCCCGTTGAGCCCTATTGGCCTCACTCTCGGCCTGGCTACTCCCACTAACGGCCCATGACTTGGTTTTGCCTCGGTTCCTATTTTCTCGACCCTGACTCCACTTGTTCGCACCCATCTCTGGACCTCTAGGCTGTTTGACTCAGCCAAATTGCCAGTCCGAATCTTGTGGCCCACATGCCACCTTGATCAACCAACACACCTCCATAGTTGTTCCGAACCTCAAGAGATCAGCATCGTCCACGTTTCTCACCCATAAGGTCGTTGGTCTCGGCCTTCTTAGCCATATCCCTTATTAACCACCTGGCCATCAAACTTGGCCTCACTGGCCAATATGCCTCCTAGCCTTCGCACTGCCACTTGGCCCTCAAATCTCGACCACTAGCCGTTGCCCTATCAACCTGACCCTATTCCTTCGCCCACTAGCTATTGTGCACCCCCGCTGGCCCTTAATTCTCGCCCTTGGCCAACCCAAATTGCCCAACCGTCTTACCTTACATGCCACTCGGCCACCATCCGCATCAATCTCGGCCTCATTGTCCGAATCCAGCCTTGCACTTTGCTAGCCTTTGAGTGAAGCCCATAATTACATCCACATGCATCCTTGGCCAACTTGGTCGAACCGCCATGCAGATGCAGCCCCTTACAGCCCAGTTAGTCACACTGGCCGCCTCTTTGGTCCCTTTCGGCCTTATGTTGCCATATCGGTTTACACCTGACACCATACATGCCTAGCCACCTGAGCCACACGCCCATGCAATGGCCTGTCTTGATCAATTTGCACACAAAGCTTGTCTTTGTGTCGTGCCATCAACATAGTTTGGAGACAAGGGTCTAACAAGCCCACCCCCACCAAAGAAATCCAATGTCCTCGTCAGGCTAGTCCGTATCATGACTTAACCTCCATCGCTTTTCTTACTTTCTCGCAAAGCCAAGAAAACATGTTAATCGACTCAAAATCAAACCAATTTGAGATTACTACCTTAGCAACCTAAAGAAACCTCCACCATGCACTCCCGTCCATGAGTGCTTCTTATTGATGCCACCAAGACGCTACCTCTAGTCGCATGTTGTCCACGCCATGAGGGGTCCGAGCACCTCTAGGTTCTAACTTGTTGAAGGCCCGAGATAACCACAATCTCACGTTCTTCAACATCCTCAACGTGTTTCTCTTTCACCTCCATTGTCAAGATAGCATTCAATTTCCCTCGTGAAGGGCAATCCTTCCACTGATGCGGCTCATCACATAGGAATCCTACTGAGGCTTCACATTGTCTTTCTTGCTTGTTGACCCACCGTAGTCAATCACGCATTCCATAGTCGCCATAACCGATGGCAAGTCCTTCACACCTTGTTTCCTCAATTCGGTTTGGGCCTAAAGCTGCAGCCCCGAGGTGAAGTTGAATAACTTGTCTTCCTCCGACATTCTTTGTATGTCCAACATCAAAGATGAAAACTCGGTTACATAAGCTCTTACTATACTGGTTTGCCTCAAATTCTTGAGCGACTGTCTTGCAACCTAACTCGTGTTACAAGGAAGGAATTGCGCCTTTAACTCCTTCTTTAGCACCTCATATGTATCAATTTTTGGTCGCCCCATACTCAAGTCCTTTTGCACCCGAGTCCACCATCAAAACTTTGCATCACCATTAAGGTACATGGACGTAATTGTCACCCACTTATTATTCGGCATGTTCACAGCTTTAAAGTACTACTTTACGTCCCATAAGAAGTTTTCCAACTCCTTGGCGTTGCTGCTACTTTTGAATCATTTTGTCTTGGGGACCTTGATTTTTTGTGCCTTGCCATTTTCCGTCGATGACCCATTCAACACCATTTTGATCAAAGTCATGTTGTCCTCCACCCTCTTCAAATTCGCTTTTGTAGAGTTGGCAAATGATACCAATTTGTCTGTCATGGCCGAAAACCGTACCTCTATGAATCCCGCTAGAGCAACCTTGAGAGAGTCGGTTTGGCCCTCCTAATGACCAACCCGATCAACCAACTTCAAAACATCTTCGGTTTAAGGAGCTCCTACATCTCCAATCTTGTCACTCGTTCTCGCAAATCGTTCATGGTTGCTTGCCCTCTTGACGTCGCTAACCTAGCAGCTGTGGCTAACCGGCTTGAGCTAACCTAGGCTTTGATACCAACTTGTCACATGATTAATTTTTCACACAAATTTTTGCCCGTGATGGCAGCAAGGTTTCGCACCTTACTCAGCCAACTCTAGGTGAAACCCAACCCATAAATAACTAACTATAAACGAAGACTAAGGCAACAAAAGAAACAAGCACACCAAAGAATATCGGACAACACTTTGAACCTTTATTATCTCAATGTAATCAAAGGAATACACTCAATTGGCTGGACTACAACATGCATTCACATACTCAGTTGTTGATAGTGGTCGTAGTTACTTGTGTCTCAGCCCTATACACATATTTATAGTCTACACTATGTGACTGATACCCCTAACAACTAAGGTCTTTGCTGGCCTCGTCCAACCCTGCCAAGTGTCCAACCCTTAGCCAATTTTTGAAGCCACTAAGCCCATGTTTGTCGTCAGCACCTTCCTCTAAGTGGGGTGCCACGTTGGCTACACTGGCAGCCTCTTGCCACGTTGGCCACCACTGGCCCCGTTGGCCCCTACTGGCCCCACTTTCGACTTGGCTATTCACACTAATGGCCTATGACATAGTCTTGCCTCGGTTTTTATTTTCTCGACCCTTATTCCAGTTGTTCGTGCCCATCTCTAGCCTTTTTGGCTGTTTGACTCAGCCAAACCTCCAATTCGAATCTTGTGGCCCCACATACGACCTTTATTAGCTAATATGCTTGCATGGTTGTTCTGAATCTCAAGGGATCAGCTCTGCCCACGTTCCTCACCCAAAAGGTTGCTAGTTTCGACCCTCTTAACCATCCCCTTGACCAACCTCCTGGCCACCAATCTCGACCTTACTGGCCAATATGCCTCTTGGCCTTTGCACCACCACTTGGCCCTCAATTCTCGGCCACTAGTCGTTGCCTTAGCCACATGGTCCTGTTCCTTCGCCCATTAGCTGTTGTGCACCCCCACTGGCCCTTAATTCTCGCTTTTGGCCAACCCAATGCGCCCAACTGTGTTATCCGACGTGCCACTTGGCCACCATCCGCATCAATCTCGACCTGTCGGAATCCAGTCTTGCACCTTACTAGTCTCTAAACAAAGCCCACAATCACATCCACATGCATCATTGGCCAACTTGGTCAAACCGCCATGCACATGCACCCTTTTACGGCCCAATCATTCACATTAGCTGCCTATTTGGCCCCTTTTGGTCCCATGCTGCGATATCCGTTCACACCTGATGCCATCCATGCCTAGCCACCTGAGCCACATGCCCACACAATGGCATGTCTTGATTAATTTGCACGTCAAGCTCATACTTCTGTCGTGCCACCAACATAGTTTGGAGACGAAGGTTTAACAAACCTACCCCTACCAAAGAGAGCCGACATTCTCATCAGGCTAGTCTGTACCACGACTTGATCCTCCATCGCTTTTCTTACTTTCTTGCAAAGCCAAGAAAACATGTTAATCAACTCAAAATCAAACCAAGTTGAGATTACTACCTTAACAACCCAATGGTATCTCTATCAATTTTACCATGGCAACCCTATTTCCCATTGTTGACAAAACTGTAGTGGCAAAAATGATGATGGCACAAGGTCAATGAATGGCAAGAAAGATTCGGTTTTGTTATTTTGATGAATTGGGGTTTATGAGAATGGGAAATTTCAAATTGGGGATTGAAATTGAAGAGGAAAGGAAATCTGGGTGTAAATTTAGAGGAAAGAAAAATAATCTCTTCATAAAAAAAAAAAAAGAATCAAGGGTACAACATTAAATAGGAAAAACAAAAAATGAATTAGTGACTGATTTGGGACTTTCCTAATCTCTAACTTTCCTAATTCTACTTTCATTTAAATTTTAAAAAGTCAAACCCAACCACTCCTAATTTACCAATACTCCCCCTGAAGTTGGTGCATAGATATCTATCATGCCTAACTTGCTAACTTGGAACTCAAATGCTTGTCTTAGTAGTCCCTTGGTGAGAATATCTGCTAACTGCTGCGTGGTAGGAACAAACGGTGTGCAAATATCACCTTATTCGAGCTTTTCCTTTATAAAGTGCCTATCGATCTCAATGTGCTTTGTCTTGTCGTGGTGAACTGGATTGTGTGCTATACTAATTACTGCCTTATTATCACAATACAATTTCATAGGAAAATTGACAGGCATCTTAAGCACCTCTAAAATCCTCTTTAACCATAACATCTCATAAATTCCTTGTGCCATTGATCGGTACTCAACTTCTACACTACAACTAGCTACCACACTCTGCTTCTTGCTCTTCCAAGTAACTAAATTGCCCCATAAGAATGTGCAATATCCTGATGTTGATCTTCTATCAGTGATTGAACATGCTCAGTCTTCATCGGTATAAACCTCGATTCCTCTTTTTTCATTTTTCTTGAAAAATAACCCTTTTCCCGAAGTACTCTTTAGATATCGTAGGATCCGATACACCGCTTCAAGGTGCTCCTCAGAAGGTAAGTGCATGAACCGGCTAACCATGCTCATTGCAAAGGCAATATCCGGTTAAGTGTGTGATAAATAAATCAACTTGCCTACCAGTTTCTGGTATGTACCTTTGTCCACTGGAACGTCTTCTTTGACCCCTGCAAGTTTGGCGTTAAACTCCATTGGTGTGTCCGATGGCCTACATCCACTCATTCAAGATTCTTCTAAAAGATCCAGTACGTTTTTGCATTGTGACACCACAATACCTTTCTTCGATCTTGCAGCATCCATCCCATGAAAGTATCGCAGTGGTCCCAGATTTTTAATGCAAATTCAGTGGCAAGGCATTGCTTCAATATGATTATTTCTTCCAAATCATCTCCTATCAGGATTATGTCGTCTACATAGACTATTAAAACTGAAATCTTGCCTCTAGTGGAGCTCTTCACAAATAGAGTATGATCAGACTGTCCTGGCTATACCCTTGGCCTTTAACAAACTTTGTGAATCTCTCGAACCAGGCCCTCAGTGACTGTTTGAGGCCATATAATGATTTTTTCAGCCTGCAAACTTTAGATCCAAACTTCTTTGTGAAACCAAGTGGAGCTTCCATATATACTTCTTCAACTAAGTCTCTATTAAAGAGAGCATTTTTCACATCTAGTTGATGGAGGGGCCAATCAAGATTTACCGCAACCGATTAGAGTACCTGCACAACATTCAACTTAGCCATTGGGATAGTCTATCCCGCAGGTCTAAGTGAAGCCTTTCGCTACAAGCCAAGACTTGTGTCTTTCCAAAGAACCATCTGAGTTGTACTTCACAGTAAACACTCACTTACAATCAACAATTGTCTTCCCTTGAGGCAGGTCTACCTCCTCCCAAGTAGCCTTCTTTTCCAGAGCTCTCATCTCCTCATATATGGCCTCCTTCCAATTAGGAACATTTAGAGCTTCATGTACACTGTTTGGAATGACAACACTAGACACTTGTAAAATAAATGCATGAAACGAGGTTGACACTTTTTTGTAAGATACACAATTAGACAGAGGATGTTTAGTACAAAGTGTACCGCCTTTCCTAATTGTAATAACCAAACTTTTTACAAATTTTTGATTTCCTTTTTAAGGAATCAAAGTTTGTATTATGTATGTTTATATAAAATGATCCGATTGAGTTGTCAAAAAATTATTGAATTCTTTGTTATAAGACTCGATAATTTACTTATGCAAGCTTGAAGCCTTTTGTTGAAAAATGAGAAGTTAGGATTTATGAACTTATGTCGGTCAATGTTTGACCAGAATAACTTAAAGTATGATTAAAATGGTACTACAATATAATTAGCTGAATGAAAATTATACTGTGAAAAACCATCATTTCATACGAATAAGCAAGAATAAGGTACGAGACTACTGTAGAAAAATCAAGCACAATTTTTAGTACAATTATACTGTTAATAATTAAAAACAGTAAATCATAATATCTGTATGAACTGCATTTAAGAGAAAAGCCAAACGAGGCCTTATGCGATGATACCTCGTCTTTAAATGAATGACTAAGCAAAAATAAGATGACAAGTGTCACCACCATAGCAGGCCACCCCATAGGGACTAAAGTGTAAATATTTTTGCCTTTAGGGGTCAATATGCAATATCGAGAAAAGTTGATGATTGTGTATTTTTAGAAAATAAGAAAGGCTTTAAAGGGTTAATTAAGTAAGAGAAGGATGCTAAATGTCACCATCATAGTCGGCCACCTCATAAGGACTAAAATGAAAATATTTTTGTCTTTAGGGGCCAAAGTGCAATTTTGAGAAAATTATGTGATTATAGATTTTTGGAGTTATAGATTTTCTAACTAAGTTTTCAAGTCCAACTAAGCCAATGACCAACTGCAAGCTTGGTTAACTTAGTTGGAAACCAAAAAAATGAGTTAGGGTTTGATGAATCAAAATTGCCCTAACTGCAGCATCGATCTCAGCCCCATTTGCCTGAGCCTCAGACAAATAAGCCATGACTGTCATCATGTGCTCCTTGATGGGAGTTCTAACCTTTTGCCTGCAGTTCATGGGACATTTGATAGCATCGGTCTTAGCCTGGATAGTTTATTCACCAAACATTTCCTCCAGGTTATCCATTATCTGCCTAGCAGTTTGATGTTCCTCATGCTATTTCTGGAGTACGTTAGACATGCTCGCCCGAATATAGCACATGGCACTTAGGTTGGAATTATCCCAACGCTCAAGCGCTACAAAATCCCTATCAGGAGCATCAATCGCAAGCGTAGGTGGTCGAGGTTGGGTTAGGACAAAACTGTGTTTCTCAAAGTTTAGGACGATAAGCAAGTTCCTTTTCCAGTCATTAAAATTATTGTCAGTTAATTTGTTTTGCGTAAGTATCACAGATAAATGGCTCGACATTTTGAACTATAATAAGAAAACATGTAATAAGTATGAGTAAACATCCTATCAGTTTATAAAATATGGTTTTATAATAAAACAAAAAGATCTATTTGCAATCTAAATGTTTATGTGTAAAACCCTTAAAACACATACCTTACAACGATAATTCCTAGCTTCTGTTTTCTAAGCTACCGAGGGGTAGTCATAGAAGAACTAGCCAAGAATACGGATCCCTTCCAATTAATACATATTCATCCATGGAGCAAACTCTATTAAATAGATATTAACTATCGTTTATTTGGCCACTACTTTACATAACAGAGCCTCGAGTGAGGGTTAATGAATTAAGTAGCATGAGTGTGTAACTATCGTTTCCAATTTTGAATCCATATTTTACATCCGCCACCGAGGGGTGATCTAAACATAAAATATGCCCAAAATTGTTATCCTTTTGGAAATCCAAATCAGTGTGTGCTCTAGGTAAGATACCTATCCGAAGGGAATTCCCGGGTCAAAACCGAGTGGTAGGCACTACCATGCGTAACTATTGGACCAACGATGGAGG
Source organism: Ficus carica (assembly GCA_009761775.1). Lineage (NCBI taxonomy): Eukaryota > Viridiplantae > Streptophyta > Magnoliopsida > Rosales > Moraceae > Ficus > Ficus carica. Next base: position 103,216 of record VYVB01000513.1, read on the forward strand.
CCATAGGTTTTAGTGTATAAAACCTTCTCCCACTCAATCTTTTAAATTAGGGTTTTTGTTTTTCATGCATAAACAATATTTATTGAGTGGCACTCCCTAGTCTATATGGCATGTTATCAATACATCACAAAATAGTATATCATATTCATTTAGCAACACATCATCCATGGTTTGCAAATATGTAAATAGCCGTGGATCATGCACTACTACAAAAAGTACATTACACGACGGAGATTACACGACAGTTCCTTGAAATCGTCGTGTAAAGTCGGACTTTACACGACGGTTCATTGGAACCGTCGTGTAAAGTGCTCCGCGAGGGACTTTACACTACGGTTCCTTGAAACCGTCGTGTAAAGTCGGACTTTACACTACGGTTCCAAAGAACCGTCGTGTAAAGTGCCTCGCGGAGAAACTTTACACTACGGTTCCAAAGAACACGAAAAGAACCGTCGTGTAAAGTGCCTCGCGGAGAAACTTTACACTACGGTTCCAATGAACCGTCGTGTAAAGTCCGACTTTACACTACGGTTCCAAAGAACCGTCGTGTAAAGTGCCTCGCGGAGAAACTTTACACTACGGTTCCAATGAACCGTCGTGTAAAATCAGACTTTACACTACGGTTCCAAGGAACCGTCGTGTAAAGTGCCTCGCGGAGCAACTTTACACTACGGTTCCAAGGAACCGTCGTGTAAAGTCTGGCCTCGCGGAGCCACTTTACACTACGATTCCAAAGAACCGTCGTGTAAAGTCGGACTTTACACTACGGTTCCAAAGAACCGTCATGTAAAGTCTGACTTTACACGACGGTTCCAAGGAACCGTCGTGTAAAGTGGGATTTTACACGACGGGTTTTAAGAACCCGTCGTGTATTCCTAACTTTTTTACCTTTCAATTCCTCTCATTTTATCTCATTACAGATCTATCGCGCAGCCGCGAAAAACATCACAGACACTTGCGAACACACTTCTCCTCCACTGCGAAACCAACACTCTCGTATATTAAATATTTGTAAGTATTGTGATTATTACTTACTCTTCTTTTTATTTATTTGATTTTTATTGACGATTTATTGTAGATATCAAAAATGGTATATATTCTCTTTTTTTTTCTTTTTCGGTTTGATTAGTTGTTGACTATACATTGTGTTTTTAAATGCAAAAACTTGATTATTGAATAATTTGTATGATAAATTTAATATCGATTTAGGTCGGGTTCTTGGAAATGGATCGAAAATGGATGTGGGCTAATAGATTGACTAGAAAATATCGAGATGGGATTGAAGAATTTTTGCCATTTGCAGAAACTCACATGAAGAATGATAAGATTCGATGTCCTCGTGTGGATTGTGGAAATCATAGATCTCATCCAGTTGATGAAGTTAGAAGACACTTGCTTGCGCGTGGGATTATTTGTTCGTACCAAACGTGGTATTTACACGGTGAAATGTTTTTTAATCCATCATCGAACAACAAAGCGAAATATGATGTTGTTGAGGAAGTTGTAGGAGATAATTTGTTTGATATGGTTAATGATTTGGAAGAACAGTTTGTGCATCGTCCGGAGTTATTTGAAGCAATGATGAATGATGTCGAGATGCCCTTGTATGACGGGTATAGTAAATATACGAAATTGTCCGCATTGGTCAAATTATGAAACATGAAGGCATCGGGAGGGTGGACAAATTCTAGTTTCACGGCTCTTTTAGAATTTCTAAGAGAGGTTCTACCGGTTGATAATAAAATACCTGCTAGTATGTACGAAGCTAAGAAGACGTTGAGCACTTTGGGAATGGAATATAAAAAAATTCATGCATGTCCAAATGATTGCGCCCTTTACCGAAATGCGTACGAGAATTTGGATGAATGTCCGGTTTGTAAGGAGTCAAGATGGAAGAAGGGCAAGAAGCCAACGAATGGCAGCAAAGGTGTGCCGGCAAAGGTGTTATGGTACATTCCTCCGGCACCGCGTCTACGACGTTTATTCCGTAATGCCGAGCATGCCAAGAATTTGACTTGGCACCATGATAAACGTGTTGAAGATGGTATGCTTAGACATCTAGCCGATGCACCACAATGGAAGACCTTTGATGCCGATCATCTTGAATTTTGTGCGGAACCACGGAATCTACGTCTTGGTTTGTCGGCGGACGGAATTAACCCGCATGGTAATATAAGTAGTAGGCATAGTACTTGGCCCGTCATACTTGTCAACTACAATCTCCCTCCGAAGTTGAGCATGAAGTGAAAGTTCTTGATGTTGACCTTATTGATAGCTGGTCCTCAACAACCAGGGAATGACATTGATGTGTACTTAACACCACTAATCGATGATCTAAAGAGCTTATGGGAAAAGGGGATCGAAGTTAGAGATGCTTACCGTCAAGAGACATTCACACTCCGTGCAATGTTGATGTGGACAATCAATGACTTTCCTGCTTATGGAAATCTATCTGGTTATTCAGTCAAGAGTTCTATCGGTTGTCCCGTTTGTATGAAAGAAACATCCTCCATTCGATTGAAGAATGGTAAGAAAACCGTTTACCTTGGTCATAGGAGATTTTTACCACAAAATCATCGATACCGCAAACAGAAAAAGGCTTTCGATGGCAAAACGGAAGAAAGAAACCCTCCCCGGGTTTTGACCGGCGAAGACGTTTATGAGATGGTTAAGGATTTGAAAGTGGTGCTCGGGAAAAGAAAACAGCGTAACAATGATCCCGTGGTTGACGGCCCTTGGAAAAAACGGTCAATCTTCTACGAACTTCCATATTGGAGGACACTTTTTGTTCGTCATTGCTTGGATGTGATGCATATTGAGAAAAACGTGTGTGAATCAATAGTGGGCACATTGCTAGACATTCCTAATAAGAGCAAAGATGGTGAGAAGGCACGGTTGGATCTTAAGGAATTGAAGATTAGACTTAACTTGATCCCTACGAAGAAAGGGAATGCAACTTACTTACCTTCGGCGAAGTACACACTATCAAGACAAGAAAAAAGAAAGCTTTGTGAGTGGCTGGCTTATGTAAAAGTGCCCAACGGGTATTCTTCCAACTTGAAAAGGTTGGTGTCTATGAAGGATCTGAGGCTGATTGGCATGAAATCACATGATTGTCATATCTTGATGCAACAGTTATTACCGCTGGCGTTGCGAGGAGTTTTAACGAAGGATGTGAGATTCGCAATTACCAAGTTATGCTCATTTTTCAACTCGATATGCTCTAAGGTAATAGATCCATTGACACTAGATTCGCTACAATTAGAGTTGGTTAAGACTTTGTGCTTGCTTGAAAAGTACTTTCCACCCTCATTTTTTGACATAATGATTCATCTAACGGTGCACTTAGTCCGGGAATTGAAGCTATGTGGACCGGTGTACTTAAGATGGATGTATCCTTTTGAAAGGTACATGAAGGTTTTGAAGGGTTATGTCAAGAACCGAAATCGGGCAGAAGGATGTATAGTAGAAAGCTACATTGCGGAGGAATCGGTCGAATTTTGCTCCGAGTATTTGTCCACCGCGGAGGCGATTGGGTTGCCGAAGACTACAAACATTGACTGGAAAAGACTATCCGTCGGCGTTCCATCGCAGGTAAATCGATGTGAATGGGAGAAAGCTTGTCTCTATACTTTACATAATAGGGTTGAAGTTGAGCCCTTTATCGAGATTCACCTACAGGAAATAAGAGATAAATATCCTAGAAGAGGACGAAATGAAAAGTTGATACACGATGACCACAATCGGACGTTTCGTCTGTGGCTACGAAGTCATGTCTTTCAGAAGGACGGCTGTTCGTAAGAGTTAATGAACCTCGCTAGAGGTCCGTCGACGATTGTTACACGGTATACATCGTACTTCGTCAATGGTTATACATTCTACACTCGCGAAAGAGATGTGAAGCATCCCGTTCAAAATAGTGGTGTTAGTATCCGTGCTAAGTCAATGCATATTTCATCTGCAAAGGACAAGAATCCAGTTTATGGAACTATGAACTACTTCGGTTTCATTGAAGATATTTGGGAACTCGATTACTGTGGTTTACATGTAGCACTCTTTAAGTGCAAATTGGCAGACAATAATTATGTAAGGATTGACAGTAATGGCATCACAGTTGTGGACTTTAGACGATTGAGATACAAAAATGATCCATTCATTATGGCATCACAAGCAATCCAAGTATTTTATACAACGGATCCCAGCAATGCAGAGTTGTCCTTAGTTGTGCCCATGAAGCCAAAATTGTACCGTGATGGGCAAGAAGATGAGGAAGATTGCTCCAACATTCCATCTTTCACACAGGGAATGCCACCGGTTGAGGAGATTGACGAATTCGATCATGATGTTTCACACTTGGTTCGACCAGATATTGAATGGACACGTGTTGAGGCAGCAAAGAGAAAAAAGAAAAAAACTTGAACATTATGCCATTTACTGTGTATAAGTACATTAATTAATTTCTATTATAATTCATCATGATCTATACAATATTTAATTTGTTATGTTGATTTCTATATATATATATTGAATATTAAATTTGAATCAGGACACGTGTTTGCGTAATTTTTTGTATACAACACAGTGGTATGTGGCCGTCGGAATGTGGTGACAAATTTTTAAAATTTTTGAAAGATTACACGACGGAGCATATTAAAACCGTCGTGTAAACAGGGGGATTACACGACGGACCCTCGGGCCCGTCGTGTAAACCACTGTCCCTCGGTGTAGCTTGCACGACGGGCCCTTGGGCCCGTCGTGTAAACCACCGTCCCTCGGTGGCTTACACGACGGGCCCAAGGGCCCGTCGTGTAAGCTACTAGATTACACGACGGGCCCAAGGGCCCGTCGTGTAAGTGTGAAAAATTTTGAAAATTTTTAACTTTCGGTTTTTGAAATCTGCGCGCTAACCCATTACTTAAATACAACTTCCTTACCTTTTCTCTCCACATACCTTCTCATTTCTCTTCACATTCTCTAAATTTCTCAAGTGCCCACTTCCTCCTCCAAGCCGCCACCAACTCCGTCATTGCCGCCGCCGCCGCCAACTCCGCCGTTGCCGCCGCCGATTCATTGGTGTTGGAGTGTCTATTCATCTTCCAAGAAAATTAAGGTAACTACATATACAACTTAAAATAAATTTGGGATTTTGTCTTGTTGTTTGTCACTAAATTTCAATTTTTTAGCATGGGTGTTTAAGTTCATAATGATGCTCTTTGTAGATTAATGGTTTGTGAATGGTTTTTACACTTTACATACACATGAATTTTTCCCGCCCACAATATGCTCGATGAAATGTCAACTTGAGTTTTTGGAGGAATAATATAGAAGCAATCACATATATTTATGTATAAAAGCATAAACATGAATTTTTAGAGTGTTATTTTTGTCCTAGGGCAGCGTTATGCACTTATGCTTTTATTTCGAGTTTTTTTTTTTTGGTCATTTTTTGGTCCCAATTTGTGTGGGGCGCCAGGCGCCCTTGTGTGGCGCCAGGCGTCCCCCGTCTGGGGCGCCAGGCGCCCTTCTGGGGCGCCATGGGCGTCTGGGGCGCCAGGCGCCCCCCGTCTGGGGCCAGGCGCACTTCTGGGGCGCCAGGCGCCCGTCTGGGGCGCCAGACGCCCCCCGTCTGGCGCCAAGTGCCCGTCTAGGGCGCCAGGCGCCCCCCATCTGGCGCCAGGCGCCCCTCTGGCCCGCATTTAAAAAAAAACAATTAAAACTTTTGTTATATTTTTCACTATATTTTATTTGTGCCAACATAATAACAGTTAAATTTAAAAAAAAGGAAGAAAAAAGTTCGAATACCCATTAACGTAATTTTTTTTTTTTGCCAATAAATGTAGGTGAACCACAACAATGGAACATTCCAAAAAGGGACGAGCACGAAGGAGAAACCCGATGGATCCCACTGTCGAGGGCAAGCGAAGGGCAACAATAATGAAACGTGTCCATATGGCAAGGAAAAGAGGTGAACGAATTCAAGTCACGTTTGACGAGAAAGGACAACCGGAAGGGAAGCACGGTGACGAATTGATGAGCTGGATTGGCGTGCTCGCTAGAGAGCACGTTCCAATATGGATTCAAGATTGGAGATCTCGTGATTTAGACGGATTGAAAGAAATTATTTGGAAAGAAACTGTTACTTCTTTCACCGTGGAAGAAAGCTTTCAGAACACTTGTTTAAAATCATGTGGTGAGGCTGCAAGGAATTTTCGGTACGATCTGTACAAGACATTTGTCGAGGAATTTATAAATGAAGAAAGTGTGTGGACACGGCCGAAAAAAGTTATTGACAACTATCCCAATATTGAAGAAGAGGATTGGATGAAATTCGTTCAGTATAGAACGTCCTCGCAATTCCAACAACTATCTGATCGTGGAAGCGAAATAAGGACAAACAACGGATACTCATCAAGAGGAGGCCGAGACGGATATAGGAAGCTCGACCAGGAAATGGTATGTCAATAAATTTTTTTTGTGCTAAATCGTATCCCAGTTATACTAACGATGTTAATTACAGTTTAAGAAGAATGGGAAATGGGAGAGAAGAGATGGTTTGTGGCTTGAGCAACAGACGGGACCTGATGGAGAGTTGAAAAACCCAGCATGTAAAAATGCTAGCGAGTTGATAGTAAGTTTACTAACTAACAATGATTTCTTCATCACAACTATACGTACTTACAACCCTTTTGGTTAAATGATTTCTGTTAATAATCTTGTAGGTGGAGTACAACACACAGGAGAGCCAAGGCACTTTCGAGTCAGTTGGCACTAATGATGTATTGTCGCAGGTATTATCTAGACCTGAACACAAAGGCCGTGTCCGTGGCCAATCAAAGTTCGTAAAGCCGTCTCAGTACTTTAACCTAAGTCGCAGTTCGAACAAAGACAATGAAGTACAATCAATGAGACGTGAAATAGAGGAATTAAAGGCGTTGGTGCGTGGTCTATGTGCGAACAGAGATGTGGAGTCGTCGGTTGATCCCAAGAATGTGCCAACCGTAGACCAACACAACAGCTTTAAGGCTAGTTGCTCTGCACAAGAAAAACAAGCTGGAGTTGCTGAGCCGCCAACCATGCCGGTCGACAGTCAGGAGTGTAAGCTCTATATCTTCGATGAAGTTCAGGGTGGACAGTTGCTTGTTGCGTTTGGAAGAGTATGGTGGGAGAGCCTCCCCACCGATACGGTGCATGGGATTCCACTGGGGGAAGGGAACGTGCGAGTGTCAATCAACGTGCCCAAATTAAAAAAATCAGCATTACCTATACCGACGTACGACGCAACCACTGTGGAGGATGCTGTTAATGGGTTTGTTGCTTGGCCTAAAAGTTTAGTTGAGCTCGACATGAGTATGAACAAGGCGAGTCGAGGGCCTAGTCACGTTCCCGACCCAGCAGCTGGCAACAAAAAATGACAAAAAAAGGCTGGAAATAAAACGATCGACTCTTGAACTGAGGTACAACAAGGTGCGCAAGAACAAAAACTGGTGTTCGACTTTAATAACATGAACAGGGCGATGAGGCCTTTGGCTTATTATGCACATAGTTCCATGCGTCAAGGTAATCAGATTGAGGTCCCAATACCATACACGATTATGGGTTTTGATATGCCTGTCTTTCTGAGCTTTGAAGATATATATGAGTTCATTAATTTACAAGAAATCAGTGCGAATTTTATATTAGTCTACATGAGGTACGACATTCTTTATCTTAAATTTTCTTTTTATCTGGAAAATCTTATATATTTCATGTAGAGTAACATTTTTGATACGGTTATGCAGATATTTGGAGGAACTTTGTAGAATTAACGGGCAAGCAGAGAAGTTTGTGTTTGTGTCTCCAAGCTTGATCTCACCGGTGAGAACAGATACTGAAGATGCTGGAAGGAGAGAGCGAGCCGACAATCTTCTAAGCTTTTTGCGTGACGCACCCAAAGAACGGCTTTATCTTGTGCCACATAACAGAGGGAGACATTGGGTTTTGGGTGTCATTGACCCATGGGAGGACCTCGTCCTTTATTTTGATCCTCTTCGGGAGAAGAAGCGCGACGATTTTACTGAGCTAATGAACATGTAAGTTAATTTGAATATGTTATTTTTTTTAATCTTAATTATATGCATCTTAATTAGTTTGAATTTTACCAATTTGCTAGGGCCCTCGCGGATTGGAAGATTACTACCGGAGAAGGGATTAGAAGGAGACGAGACTGTAAAACCAAATTCTCGAACCGTCCCTGTCCTCTCCAAGAGGGAAGTGTTGAATGTGGTTATTTTATTTTAGGTTTTATGAGGGATATAGTGTTGAATGGAATTGACGCACTTGAAAGTAAACAATTTTATACTTCTGAGGATTTGGATCTGATTAGGGGAGAATGGTCTGCACATGTAATGGAATTCGTTAATTATGATGTATAAACTTGTAATGTAATTCGAGTGTATTTTTAGTTTGATTAATGAAGTTAATATCTTGAATCGTGTATTGGATAACATACAGATTAGGCCACCTGTGTGAAAAAAAAAAAACCCCAAATTTTTTTATAATAATAAATTACATCTAAGTAGATTATACGACGGTTCCGAGCCGGAACCGTCGTGTAATATACTTGGATTACACGACGGTTCCGGCGGGAACCGTCGTGTAATCCACAAGGGGATTACACGACGGTTCCGGATTACACGACGGTTCCGGCCGGAACCGTCGTGTAATCCAGAGGGGATTACACGACGGTTTCGGGGATTACACGACGGTTCCCGCCGGAACCGTCGTGTAATCCAATGCATCACCCTTAGATTACACGACGGTTCCGTCCCGGAACCGTCGTGTAATGTTTGTTTTTCTTCCATTTTACCGGGATTACATGACGGTTTTGAAACCGTCGTGTAAAGCTTAGATACGACGACGGTATTAAAAACCGTCGTGTTATCTTCCACGACGCTGGATTACACGACGGTTAAGGAACCGTCGTGAAAACTTTACACGACGGGCAAAACCCGTCGTGTAATCCCTCTTTTCTAGTAGTGCTAGTCTTCCTTCCAATGGGCTCTTATCAAACTTATATAAGACAATAATAATGACTAATTATTTAATACGATTGTTTTTCCATTAAAGAAAAGTAAGTGAAGTTTACGTACAAAATTTTTCATTTTCACGTTATTTATAGTACTTAATTAATTATTTTAATTTTTTAAATATATTACTTATACTTGGGTTGTAGAGAGAGAGGAAAGTGTGAGAGGGTAAATTGATCCTTTTAAGTGTTTGGTCAAATTAAAAAATTAATCAATAAGGTAAAAATTCAAACCATTATTTAATTAGGTAATCTTAAGCAAATGTATATAAGGGGCTGTTTTCCCAATATTCTCAAATTTATTTCCCTTCAACTTTGTGTCATGTCATCTAGTTGTGACGCAAATATTATCTCTAATTGCAATTTAGTCTAGTAATTATTTTATATTTAATTTTACTAAGATAAATTTTATTAAAAAACAAAAGAGAAATAAACTTACAATCCTAAAACAAAATGAAAAAAAAAAAAAAAAAAAAAAGAAGCTAAAACAGAAAAACAATTAAAACAAACAAAACAAGAACAAAGGAATGAAGCATCCAGCGATAAGGGAAAAAATTAGCCCTCAATGTACGAACTTTAACGTCAATCCAAATTGGATGGAGAATAGAATTATAGAGGAAAAGAAAAGAGGGGAAATTGGCAATGTACTATAAACAATATACACCACTATGACCATGAGATATGTGCAAGTTACTATCACACTACCGAGGGTAGAGTTCAGTGATTGAGATTTTATTTGTAGATGCTTGAGCATACTCGCTCCTCGGATGCTCTAATTCGTTAGTCACCCTTGAATCTGCCGCTGACATATCTGATCCGACGTAGCTATGCAAGAAAGCTGGTTCTGAGGGAGTCGGGAGAGAGAGAGAGTCACTATTTAGCATGATAACGACTGTATTCATGGTTGGTCTCCTGGCTTCATTCTCTTGGACACATAACAATGCAATGTGGATGCATCTCATCAATTCGGAGGTCGAACCAAGTCTCAATAGGGGATCTACGACATTCAAGGCTGTTCCCTCCCTCCAATTTCTCCATGCCTGAAATGATGATGAACATAAAACATCATTTTTATTCAATTTAACATGTATATTAAACTTATCAAATTTCATGCCAGAGTAAATTGTAATCTTGCACTTACATAGCTTAAGAGGTCTTCTACATGCTCATCATAGCAAAAACGACTATTTTTCTGGCCGCTTACTATCTCCAAAAGCAACACACCAAAACTGAATACATCAGACTTGACTGAAAATTGCCCGTACATAGCATACTCCGGGGCCATATATCCACTGCGAAGAAAGAAAGGTTTTATCAAGGAAAAATATTTTTGCAAGACTCATGTAATCTGTATTGAATAAGGTTTAGCCTATTTTGAGATTTACTCACTAAGTTCCCACAATTCGATTTGTACTGCCCTGAGTTTGGTTAACAACAAACAACCTTGCCATTCCAAAATCTGAAATCTTAGGGTGCATTTCTTCATCTAACAAAACATTACTAGCTTTGAGATCTCGATGAATAATTCTAAGTCGAGAATCTTCATGCAGGTAAAGGAGTCCTCGAGCAACACCTCTTATGATATTGAAACGTCCATCCCAGTTCAAAATTGCACGCTTGCTAGGATCTAACACAAAACGCAAAAGCATGTGTATGTGTCACACACAGTATTCTTTCAAGAGTTTGTGTTCTATACATGGTTCTGTACTAGAACAAAAATAGAGGAATGCAACCATACCAAATATGAAGTGGTCAAGACTAGCGTTTGGAACGAACTCATATATAAGAAGCCTCTCATTTCCTTCCAAGCAGAAACCGAGGAGTCTAACAAGATTCCGGTGTTGAAGCTTGGCAACTAACAATACCTCATTCTTGAATTCGAGATCACCTTGGCCTGAATCGCTAGACAACCTCTTAACTGCTACTTGTTGTCCATTGGAAGCCTTCCCTGCAATATTTCACAAAACGTCATGCATATGGGAATGAAATTGTAATAAAATTTGGAGCCAAAAAAGAAATTGATTTTTACTCAGATCCTTACCCTGTAAACAGAACCAAATCCGCCTTGTCCTAGCTTATTTTCCTCAGAAAAGTTATCTGTCCCAACTCTAATGGTATCAAAACTGTATTGCAAGGATTCCAGACTTTCAATTTCCTCAACATGTTGGAATAATTGGAGAGCTAGGACAACAAAGACCAAATAAGTTGCATTTCTTTAAAAATAATTCAATTCAATTTCTAGAACCTTATTTTTTTTAAAGTGATTTTGATATGTAGAGTAATTAGTGTCAACTGCGCACATATATATATGTGTGTATATATATATATTTTTAATAACAAGGGATGCCGCCTTTCTTGTGTAGACCTTTTGTCAAGTATACAATATCGAAACAAAGGTGCAGAGCTAATTGAGAGACTATCAAAGCCAATCGTTTAGCTAGAGGGAATGTCAACGGATGTATTTGAGATTTATAAGAAGATGTCACCTTATCGATTTTAAGAAAACATGTTTCTTAGTATAGACCATTTTGAAAAGCAGATAATGTCTACACGAAACGAATTTACACAAATATCAGTGTGGATTGCCAAACACCATTATTGTACCCTATATTCGAAAATTAAACTTGATGCTGGGTGGAAACACACACACACATATGTATGTATTTATATGTATATGTTTTGCTAATGAAGGTCAAAGATGCTAGTACAGAGAAGGAAGATCATGTTACGAAAAGAGGCATATTGTATATGAAGCCGGTTATGTGGTATGCGAAGCTACAAATTCAAGTTTTAGAAACAAGTGAATTAGATAATTATATCGACTTACTTTCAGCGTCGTTTTTCTTTTTCCTCCTTAAATACACGCAGGCAGAGATGATGAGTAGTATAACAGAAACAACAATACTTGAAACAATAGCAACAATGACAGTTGTCGAAGTTTTACTCTCTTTTCCTGCAATTACCAGAAATCTACCTGTAAAACTAGCCAGTAGTAACAGAGCATGCCGAAACTTAAAAAAGAAAAAAAAAAAAAAAAAAAAGTAGAAAGAAAAAGCAAATCTACTGAAATATTACCTTGTGTACTTGTGGTACGGTTAGATGATGGAGGTGCTAGTTGTGGTGGGGATGCCCGTAACGGGGTATATGCAGATCCATAGAAAAGGTAAACCTCATACCTAACGTTACAACTGGGGCCAACAACTCTTCCCCCTATCTTCCCACTTGGAAGCGATATAAACATATAATCCAAGCAATTAGAGCAATCTCGCTGTGACAAGTCAGGCGAACACTGCACGAGCGCATATAAGGTTAGAAAATCTGAAGCGCTAGCGTTCCCCGTCGCGAACTTACGAAGAGAATCTCCGGAGGCAGCTCTGTCCTTCAGAGCGTCGAATAAGGTTCCGAGATCTTGGAAAAATGCATCCACACTATTGGATGACACATTATTGGCGTTAAGCAAATAGTATATGTATTTAGTTTCCATGACACCAAGGATGGAGTGGTTGGAGTAGCGAAGCGTACAGTTGTCGTACCCTCCAACTGCCTCCTTCTTGTCACGACAACGTTGTCTAAGAAGGTATGAACAATCATTGAGGCAAGTACGGCAAACTTGGGGATCAACGTCTCCTCTACATAGCCCCATTGTATAAACTATGTCTTCATCGTTGCCATAAGAGAGATTGTAAAAGCCGAAGCCGTTATCATCCTTTAAGACAAGGGACGACAGGAGATGATCGAGGTTATTCTGGAAGGTAGAGCTGCTGTTTTCTTTGTCGTCTGCACAAAAATGGGATTGGAAATCAGGCTGAGCGGTGGCTTGGCTGAGGAGAAGGAAAATGGGGCAAAGGATGAAAAACGGCGTTGACGAAAGTATCCTTGCCATTTATTGCAGGCATTGATGAGCTTTATCACTTTGGTGTTGCGGTGCTTTCAAATCCCCTATCAAAAGTTTTTAAGTAAATTGAATTCTATTCCCGACGTAATAGCTTTTGCCGATGAGACAATAAGTGATGCAGGAAGTTTCGCGGATGAGCAATGGCTTGGTTGATTAGGAGAAAAAAAGATGTGCCATTGTCGGTTCAACTTTAATCTTTTTTTTTTTTTTAACAAAAAAAATCAAAAATAAATAATATATCAGCGAGCATGACAACTTTGACTAGTGACTAATTCAAAAGTACATTACTGAATTATAATTATATATCGAACTGATGAGAAGTGTCTGTAAACTTTAACATAATAAATTATAATATTATAATAATTTTATATATTTTAAAATAATATAAATAATACGATATTAAATAATGTTTGATGTTTTAAAATACTAGTTTGTGATAGTGCCGACTAGACTTATGTGTGTTTTTTTTTTTTTTAAACTGACTAATTAGGTTTTGTTTGGTACGTTTCTTAAACTTTAATTAAATTATATTTTTTTATTTAATTTTTAATTTTTTTAATTTAATAAAAATTATAATTAGTTTTTAAAAAATTAATAAATTTTAACTTAAAAATTTTTAATCTAACTAACGATCTAAACAGCCTGTTTAATATAATTAACAAGTGACTGGAGTTTTTTTTTTTTTTTGTTTACTTGAAGGAATCACTTTGCAAAGAAAAGTAGATTTTTTTAAATGTTTTTTTACTTTGTTTTAGACTATTTAGCGGGCCCGACCGTTATAAACTCTTCAAACAAATGAACATCCACCCAGGCAGCCACATAGGAGCCACCTAAGTTGCCCACTCATGCGATGATGGTCATCAGGGATGACCCCTAACTTTACTCTTTAATAGATTTAGACAGTTTTTTTTTTAATTTTTTATTTTATTTTTTTTTTTTAATGGTAAATGGAGCTAAAAACTCCTATTTATTTCAGAGAAATGCAAAACTTCTTACATAATCTTTCTCTTCATATTGGTTGAGCTAGTTTTAATAGACTTGGGCATTAAAACATGGAAAAATCTCACTTCAAAAAAAAAAAAAAAAAAAAAAAGAAGAAGGAAAAATCAGGTTGCATTCATTTTAATTTTTTTTTTATTTAAAATAATGTGATACAACGTGGATGGTTAGATATACTATGGTCTAAAACGTGGAAGTTAATTACCTTTAATTTACTTAAAAGTGGAAGATAAAATGAACCGAGGACAAAGTAAAAGAAAACAACGTAAACGAGTAAAATTTATCACGAATAATCATTAGTTTTTAGGTGACATATTGTAGAGGGTAAAATCTACAATCGAATCGGATCAAGTCGAGTTAAGATTTACGGCTGTATTGTTAAGCCGACTAGACGTGTATTGAGTTCACCGTTAGTGTTAGCTACAAAATAAGAACAAAGTACAGTAAATAAAGTAGAGAACATGAGAGATTTATAGAGGTTCACTATCAAGATGAGAGCTAGTACTCTGTGGTGGCTTATAGGGTTTCACTATAGTTGATAAAAGAGTATAGTGAACACCGTAATGAAGAGAATAGAAAGAGAGGAATCGGAGATTGTAGAAAATAGAGAGAGATTTTGAGGAATAGAGAGAATTAGGGGTAGATGTAGGAAGTAAGGGAATTATGGGAAATTTGGGATGCTATGTGACGAAAGTCAGGATGCCCTGACGTATGATGATACCCTATATTTATAGATGATGGTTGATGCCCGTTTTGGTGTTGAACATGCCGTATTTGGTGAAGGCAAGTTGCCTCTTCTTGATCTAGGTTGACTTTCCTTATTTGAAGAGTTTTTCTAGAAACGGAAAGTAACCTTTTTGGTTGATTCTTGACCTGATATAGGTTGATCTTAGTACGATTCTTGTGCGGGGATGAATAACAAAGGTTTCCTGATATTTCTGTGCTATGAATTCAAGCAAGTGCCTGAATCGATTCTTGAGCTGATTTCTTGAGTCGCTAGGCCTTGACTCGACCTAACAGGGTCTCAGGTCGATTAGGCTCTCGAGTCGACCTGATGAGCTGTTAAGTTGATTATTGAGTTGATCTCCTTGATCTGTGTTGCCACGTGGACGGTAAGAGAAGGTACGAAATCATCTGACCTCAACACATATGTTCAAAGCAATGCCATTATGACTCGCATTAAAGCTTACCTTATTATGTATTAATTAAACTTATATACATAAATTTGGTACTAATTATTTCTTGGGTTTTGTTTCGCTATACCGTGTCATATATGGGCCCCAGCTCTGAACTTCCCCGAACCATTTCAATTATTTGACCAGCGGCCATGCCTACTACTTTGACTATAGTGACTAATTGAAAAGCACGTAACTGAGTTAGAATTAAACATGGATTGAGAAGGAACGGCAAACCAATTTCATCAATAAGCTTCCATTTAGATCGTCAGTTAGAGTTAAAAAATTTTAAATTGAAGTTGGTTGACTTTTTAAAATTAGTTATAATTTTTACTGATTTTTTAGAAAAAGATAAAAATCTAATAAAAAAAATACAATTTAATTAAAGTTAAACTCAAATACTAAACAAATCATAAGACTTAATAATGTACGATAGATTTCCCTCGAGAGAGAGAGAGAGAGAGAGAGAGTACGATAGATTGAAATAGTGACAAATGCGACATTTAAAAAAAATCCCCCTAAACAGGAATAGATGAAGGAAAGAAGAATAATCTTGAGATTTTTTTTTTTCTTTTCACTTTTTTAAATATATATGTATGGTACTGAACAAATTTTATCGTATTTTTTTTTTTGTTATTAATATCATGTAAACGGATAAAAGGATAACATGCTAAAAGAGTACCAATTTAATATCAATGTCTTGGCACGCCTTATTGGTTTTTGTCATCATATTAAAAGAAATGTATTGTCGGTTGTAAGTTTGATAAGTAAATTCAAATTTTTACAAGAAAAATAATGTAAAAAAATTTTAAAAATAGGTGAAAAACAAGTTGTCAAACGGGTAGGTAATCTCCATGTTGACGGTTCTTTGGAACAATAGGACCCGGACAAAGTTACCTTTTATGAACCAACACGTTAATACCTTGCAGTGTGAAACTCAGACTTCTCTGCGTTTACTTCGTCAACCCCAACTTATATAGTTACTACGGAAAAATATGCAAAGGAAAAATTCGATAGAAACATGGGGTTCTGCGACAAAAAGCGGTATTACTTCCATAATATGCATATTATAATAATGGAATCAGGAATTATTTTCAGGGGTATGAAATAAACTAAAATTACAATTAAAAAATTTTGTTATTTATCTCTTTGTATTTTTGATATCCTTTTTCTTTTAAATAAACTATTTTACAATAGAATTTGGTTCAACTTTTAAATCTAAAGATCAAGAAATTATTATTTATAAAATAGTATAATGTTCTCTCTATATTTATTTGAGAAATTACGTCTAAAATGTGAACTTAAAAATAAAAACTTAGGTTATCGTTGTAATTTAAAAAAAAAAAAAAATGTTGTCCAAATTTTGTAATTAAAAAATCTCAGAGGGGACGAATAAGAAAAAAAATGCTAAACTATTGAATTTTGGGGCAAAAATCGAAAGGAGCTCTTGGGTCCGGGGGTGGCTGCCCCCACTGGGCCTAAGGCAGCTCCGCCCCTGTTAACATTACAACACAATTAACACATGCCACGAGTTGTATAATATCAATCGTGTACGTAACCCATTTCAATCAATAATATACACGATAATGACTAATTATTTAACGTGCACAATTGTTTTTCCATTAAAGAAAAGTAAGTGAAGTTTACCCACAAAATTTTTCATTACGTTTTTTTATGCTTAATTGATTATGTAAAAGTTTTATAATATATTACATATGCTTAGTTGTAGAGAGAGAGAGGAAAGTGTGAGAAGGTAAACTAATCCTTTTCAAATGTTTGGTCAAAGAAAAAAAATTAATCAATAAGGTAAAAATCCAAACCATTATTTAATAAGTTAAAATCTTAAGCATATGTATATAAGGGGTAGTTTTCCCAATTTTCTCAAATCTATTTCCCTATAGCTAAAACAGAAAAACAATCAAAACAAACAAATAAGAACAAAGGAATGAAGCATCCAGCGATAAGGGAAAAAATTAGCCCTCAATGTACTAACATTAACGTCAATCCAAATTGGGTGGAGAATAGAATTATAGAAGAAAAGAAAAGAAAAGAGGGGAAATCGGCAATGTACTATAAATAATATACACCACTATGACCATGATATATGTGCAAGTTACTGTCACACTAACGAGGGTAGAGTTCGAGATTTGATTTGTAGATGCTTGAGCATACTCGCTCCTCGGATGCTCTAATTCGTTAGTCACCCTTGAATCTGTCGCTGACATCACTACTACAGAATATGAATTCCACGACGGTTTTTAACCGTCGTGGTAACACTTCTATGATGGTTTTCTAACCGTCGTGGAATTCGACGTCGTAGAATCTTTTCAGATTCCACGACGGTTTTTTAACCGTCGTGTAATAGGCAAAAATAGGGCTTAACTGTTGTGGTATGTAACAACGAAAAAAAAATATTATGAATTCGTTTCATTTCTCACGGGTGGCAAATCCCGTGTGTTATCCATTATTACACATCCAATAATATTTTCATAAATAATCTATAATTACATAGATCACAATGTACAACAATTAATATAACGATAGTACAAAATTTATATATTGTTTTTAGTCAATATTGTATAAATCGCATGACAAATGTAGCCCACTCTTGCCTAACCAAAGTCATGTCAGCATCAGTATAAAAATCCTTGGTTTGAAGCACGTCTAGTCCATCAACAGTGAAGGTTATTTCTCGCATGAAAGCTAACACAAAATAACCGCATTCTACATAACCTTCCTGTATTGGATATCGAACAGTATCAATCAACGTCTGCCAGTTGCGTCGCTATCTTATTCCGTTGCCCACCAACAGTTTCCAATCATTAAGTGCCCTAACAATTTGACAAATTTCAAAACAATTATAACAACAATTATTTTATGTCTAATCAGAGATATGAACATCAAAGAATACTTACGTCGTAATTAGGTCTTTAAAATCATCACCCGGTTCGTTTCCTAGTGGATTAAAATACAGGACCGAGTCATCCCACGGATCAAAAACTGCCAAGATCCAATGTTGGCCGCTGTTATATGGCATGAGAAACCACTTTCCCTTTGGTGCGTTTCTTAAGATCCGTAGAATATATTCGGCCCTCTCTCGAACGTAGGCGGCACGATCTACATTCTGTTGAACTGGTGAGACAAGAACTGAAGAAATAAACTCGAATCATTGATCCATACATGTTCTTCCACAACAATCCGCTAAGTATCTGCAAAATAATTAGGCACACTTGTTAAGCAAAATCAACATATATAAGATTAAGAGGCAAACCAAAAATCAACATTTTTAAAGATAAATGTATTACCTGATGTAAACCATTATGTTGTTTGCACTATTTTTTTTTAATTTTATGAAATGGTATACATCTTTAAACCCAATATATATGGGCATGTCATCGCCAATGACGAACTGTTGTAGTGGGCACACTATTTGAGTACCGTCACGCATGGAATTTTGTGCGTAATATGCCAAAGGTCTCAATTCGAAGGAAATTTCATTAAAGTCAAATGAAGGTAGTTCTTGTTGCGCCGGTTGTTGTTGTACTTCGGGTTGTGACGGTATTTTCTTCCTCCCTGCTCTCTTTTTGGTTCGTTTGCTTCCCTCAGCTTCTCGGTCAGAAGCATGACTGGGACCTTGACTTGCCTAGCTCAAACTTGTTTGAACGATGACTAATCTTTTCGGCCAAGCAACAAACCCACCGACAGCTTCTTCAATACATGTGACTTCGTTCGTCGGAATATGTAGTAGTGCACATTTTAGTTTTGGGACTGTAATTGTCACTCGTACATTCTCCTCACCTAAAGGAATCCCATGGACTATGTCGGTTGGAACACAGTCCATGTATGCCCTGCCGATTGCAACAAGCACTTCTCCTCCGTTAACTAAATCAGGAAGAAAGAGCTGGTATTCCTTACTTGCATTCGGCATGGGCTTCGGATCCGATGGCCTAGCTTCTTTTTCATTCAGAGTGCAACTAGCGTTGAAGCTGTTGTGTTGATCAACAGTCGGTGCGGTCGTCTCCTCGACCATAGTCTCTCGGTTGATACCGTGCTTCGCACAAAGTTCCCGTACGGTTCTTTCCAATGCGGCAAGCTGCCGTTTCATATCCGAGACTTCAGCATTTTCCCTTGAACCTTGCACAAGGTTGAAGTATTGCGACTGCTTGACAAACTTAGATTGGCCTCGAATCCGACCCGAATGCTCGGCATTGCCTAATGCCTTGGTCAATATGTCTTCTGTCCCCACAGATTCGAAACTTCCTTGTGTCTCTTGTTGACTGAAATCATCATGTAACAATTAAAGAATATGTTATGAACTCGTAAACATAAAGGAGTACTGTACGTTATGAATAAAATTTAAATGGATTCGAAAACTTACTATTGTATCGGTAATATTTTTAAATGCTTCATTCTTGAACTCTCCATCGGGTTTGACGCGTATGTCCAGCCACTTAGTATGCCGCTCTGCATATTTTCCCGTCTTCTCGAACTGCAGTATAATAATTACCTTTAGTAAACATAAGCGAAGAAATTGGAAGTACAACATACCATTTACACATTTTGTCCAAGTAATTCACGTACATGAGCTTGATCACGTTTCCTATATCCGTCTCGGCCCCTGATTGATCCGTATTTGCTCTTCTTTCTTATCTCACTTCCTTGTTCAGATAGTCTTTTGAATTCCGGGGTACGTCGATACTCAGTGAATTTTTCCCAATCATCCTGGCTAATGGTTGGGTAATTGTGAACCACTTTTGGCGTTCGTTGCCACACATTTTCTTCATCAATATGATCTATGACAAAAGCTTGGTAAAGATCATATCTAAAATTTTTCGCTGACTCTCCACATGACTTTAAAGCTTGTTTTTTAAACGATAGCTCCACGGTGAAAGAAGTTACGATTTTCACCCACACTCTTTTCTTTCCTTGGGGCTAAATCGGCACTTCTAAAGTCAGATATCCAAATGGGTATGTGCTCTCGAGCAAGCACTCCAATCCAACTCTGTAATTCATCTCTTTCCTTCCCTAACAGTTGCCCTTTCGCATCAATCGAAACTTCAATTCGTTCTCCCTTTGTCCTAACCTGGTGGACTCTTCTCATAGGAGTTGCTCTTCGTTTACCATCTTCATCGGGATTGAATCTAGGTGAGTTGGTTCGTTGTGGTTTTCCAATTTGAGTTTGCATTGAGCATTCCTCCTCGTGATCTTGTGACATTTTAATTCAATCTAAAGCAACTCCGGACCGAAACACATTAAAAAATAAAAAATCTTTGTCATTAAATCATTATAAAATCATGGCAACCAAAGACATAAAAAGCATACGAGAGCATACATTAAATCATTGTAAATCCATGCAACTAAACATATACTTTACTTAATTATGGAAATGACACACAACCTAATCAAAGATGCATTTTATCGAACATGTCATATATGCTAACATATAAGTCACAAAATCAACCCTTTTTTCCAGAAAATTCTCAATTCCGTGCCTTACCCAAGCAATTTAATTCAATCTAAATCTATTTCTAACTCAAAAAGGCATTTTATCGAACATGTCATATGCAAAAATTTAACTCACAAAATCAACAATTTTTCCGGAAAATTGCCAAATCCGTCCATAACCCAAACAATTTAATTCAATCTCAATCTAATTCTAACTCAAAGAGGCATTTTATAGAACATGCCAAATGCTAACATATTATTAAGTAAAAAAACAACAACACTTTTTCGGTAAATTTTCGAATCCGTGCCTTACCCAAGCAATTTTAAAGCAATCTAAATCGTGTCCACAATCAACAATCGCCGAAGATGTAGAGGACGGATTTTGGATGGAAAATACCCAAATCAACATATAAGTTACAAAATAAACACTTTTTTCTGGAAATTTGTTAAACAGTCGCCTCACCCAACCATTGTACAACAATCCAAAACTAAGTCTCACTCAAATAAGCATTTTGTCGAACATGTCATATGCAAAAATTTAACATGCAAAATCGACACTTATTTTCGTGGAAAAAATCACCCAAAATCATAACAACATTCAACAATCACCGAAAATCAAGTTTACAATCAACCAAATTCACTTCCATAAACCGTGCGGTGAAAGAGAGACGTCGACTTACCAAGAACTCGAGTGTGGGTACGGGCGACGGCGTGGGTGACGGCATTGGTGCGGCGTAGGAGAGAGAGAGAATGGAGATGGGAGCCAAGAGAGACAAAGCAAAGAGAGAGAATGGAGATGAGAGCCAAAAATTAGAGAGAGAAATGGAGATAGGAGCCAAAAATGAGAGACATAAATGGAGAGGGGAGCCAAGAGAGACAAAGCAAAGAGAGAGAATAGAGATGATGGGAGAGAGAAATGGAGATGGGAGCCAAGAAAGACAAAGCAAAGAGAGAGAATATGGAGGGAAAATGCCGAAAATGAGAGTGAGAAATGGAGATGGAGGCCGAAAATGAGAGAGAGAAATGGACAAATCGAAAATTGACACCTAAAGTTACGCGCGCACGGTTTCTGGAAAAATTTTAAAATTTCCCGGAAACCACGACGGTTTCTTGAAGAAACCCTCATGGTAGATAACTTTTTTAAATAAAAAAAAACCAAAAATTAAAATTTTTTTTTTTTTAAAAACCGTCGTGAATTGAGATTCCACGACGGTTTTCTAGCAAATCGTCATGGTAGTGGTAGCTTGTATACCACGACGGTTTTGCTAGAAAACCGTCGTGGTATTGTGACAGTCAATTTTTTAAAATATTGTATTTTTCAGCTATAATTCTACAGGCGGCCACATCTATGTGTTATGCATGAACCAGCCTATCAATAACTCATGTTCTTGTATTAATTCACATAAAGGCATATATAAATAATATAATGTGAACAATTAACATAGTTAATACAACTTATTAATTATATACAACGAAAAAAAAAACACTGTCAAGTTTTTTTTTTTTTTTTTGTCTTCTCAACACGTGTCCACTCGACATCTAAACGAAGCAAATGTGAGGCATCATCGTCCAAAACATCAATCTCCTCCAACTGTGGCAATCCGTTTGTGAAAGATGGAATGTCGGTGCAATCTTCAACATCTTCTTGGCCATCCCCGATTATTTTTGGCTTCATTGGCATAACTAAAGATAACTCTAAATTGTCGGGATCCGTTGTGTAAAAGACTTGTACCGCTTGCGACGCCATAATGAAAGGATCATTTTTGTATCCCAATCGCCTAAAGTCCACCACTGTCACGCCGTTCCTATAAATTTTAGCAAATTATTGTCAGCCCACTTACATTTAAAAAGTGCTATCTACAAGCCGCAATAATCAAGTTCCCAAATATCTTCAATGAACCCAAAGTAGTTCATGGAACCGTATACCGGGTTCTTGTCCTTTGCGGATGAAATTGCATAGACTCGGCACGAAGGCTCACACCACTATTTTGGACCTCAATGAAAGGCTCCACTTAATTCCGTCATGTGAACCTCAATGAAAGGCTCCACTTTCTTAGCATTGTGCAAAACATAAAGACAAGCTTTTTCCCATTCATCTTGATTTACTGGTGAATGAACGCCCACGGATAGTCCTTTCGACGTAAATAGCTGGCTCGTTGGCAACCCTATTGGGTCCGTGTTGGACAACTACTCAGAGTAAAATTCAACTGATTCCTCGGCTATGTAGTTTTCCACTATACATCCCTCCGGCATATTTCGGTCCTTCACATAACCCTTCAAAACCTTCATGTACCTTTCGAAAGGATACATCCACCTCAAATGGACCGGTCCACATAGCTTAACTTCCCGAACTAAGTGCATCGTTAGGTGGATCATTATATCAAAAAAGGTTGGTGGGAAATACTTCTCAAGCATGCACAAAGTCATCACCAATTCTGATTGTAGCGAATCTAGTATAAGTGGATCGATTACCTTGGAGCATATTGCATTAAAAAATGAGCATAACTTCGTAATTGCATATCTCACATCTTTCGTTAAAACTCCCCACAATGCAAGAGGTAATAATTGTTGCATCAAGATATGACAATCATTTGTTTTCATTCCAATCAGCCTCAAATCCTTCATCGACACCAACATTTTGAAGTTGGAAGAGTACCCACTTGGCACTTTCACGGACGCAAGCCATTCACAAAGCTTTCTCTTTTCTTGTCTCGATAATGTGTGTTTTGCCGGAGGTAAGTATGTGCCATTCGATTTTTTGTCGGGGAGCAAATTTGGTCTAATCTTCATCTCTTTAAGATCCAACCGTGCCTTTTCATCATCTTTAGTTTTGTTTGGAATGTCAAGCAACGTCCCCACTATCGATTCACAAACGTTTTTCTCAATATGCATAACATCCAAGCAATGAGAACGTAAAGTGACTTCCAATATGGAAGTTCATAGAAGATTGACTTCTTCTTCCAAGGTCCATCGCCAACTGGAGCCTTACGTTTTCTCTTTCCCAAAACTACTTTCACATCTTTAACCATGTCAAATACCTCTTCAGCAGACAAAATCCGAGCAACGGTTCTTTCTTCGGTATTACCATCAAAAGCCTTTTTTTGTTTGCGGTATCGATGATTTTTTGGCAAGAATCTCCTGTGACCAAGGTAAACGGTTTTATTACCATTTTTCAATAGGATGGAAGATGTTTCCTTCATACAAACTGGACAACCTATAGAACTCTTCACAGGATTACCATATAGGTTGTCACGTACAGGAAAGTCATTAATTGACCAAATCAACATTGCACGAAGATTGAACGTATCTTGACGGTGAAAATCTTTAACTTATAAACCATCTTCCCACAAGCTTTTGAGGTCATCGATTAATGGTGCCAAGTACATGTCAATGTCATTCCCTGGTTGTTGAGGGCCTGAGATCAATAATGTCAACATCAAGAACTTCCGCTTCATGCACAGTTCTGGAGGGAGATTATAGTTGACAAGTATGACTGGCCAGGTACTATGCCGACTACTCATGTTACTATGTGGGTTCATTCCGTCCGTCGACAAACCGAGACGTAAATTTCTTGGTTCTGCACTAAAATCTGGATGATTGTCATCAAAGGTCTTCCATTATGGTGCGTCGGCCGGATGCCTAAGTTTGTCGTCGTCAACACGTTTATCATGGTGCCATGTCAAATTCTTAGCATGCTCTGCATTACGGAATAAACGACGCAAACGTGGAGCCGGTGGAATGTACCATAACACCTTAACCGGCACTCCTTTTCTACCATTCGATGGCATCTTGCCTTTCTTCCATCTTGACTCGTTACAAACCGGACATTCATCTAAATCTTCATATTCTTTTCGGTAAAGGACGCAATCATTTGGACAAGCATGTATCTTTACATATTCCATTCCCAAAGTGCTCAACGTCTTCTTCGCTTCGTACATACTAGGTGGTACTTTGTTATCCTCTGGTAGAACATCTTTTAGAAAGTCTAAAAGAGTCGTGAAACTAGAATTCGTCCACACTCCCGACGCTTTCATATTTCATAATTTAACCAACGCCCCTAATTTCGTATATTTTGTACACCCGACATACAATGGCATTTCAACATCATTAATCATTGCCTCAAATAACTCCGGATAGTGCACAAAGTTTTCTTCCAAATCATTTACTATATTGAACATGTTATCACCAATATCTTCCTCAACAATAGGTAAATGGCTATTTACCTTTAGTACTCGTCGATGTATATTTAATATCGAAAAAATCTTCGCCATGTAAATACCATGTTTGGTAAGAACAAATAATCCCATAATCGCGCAAATGCCCTCTAACATCATCAATGGAATGAGATCTATGATTACCACAAATTTGACACGGACACGGAATCTTATCATCTTGTATGTGAGCTTTGGCAAATGATAAAAATTCTTCAACACCATCTTCATATGCTTTAGACAATCTATCAAACCACATCCATTTCCTATCTATGATTTGCAAATCCTAAATTAAAAAAAAATTAAAATACTTAATTAGAAGTCAAAGTACTTTATTTTAACATGCATATATATATATATATATCATTTTCATTAATTAACACCAGCCCATTAATTGATCAACAATTAAAAATTGAATTAAGAACATAACAAAACTAATTAAAATACAAAACCGGCCATCTAAAACCATAATTATTTAAGTCTAAATACCGGGGGAAAAATAACATTTCTTGATCACTTAATTTATTAACATCCATTGCACAATTTAACTCTAAATCGATCCCAAAACATATATATATATATATATATAACACCTTAATTATAAAATCATACAAATCATCAATAATATTAATACTAAGGAAAACACAACAACAAGAAGACTTTAGTTAGTTATCACTTTCAAAGAGATTATAATGATGGAGATATAGTAGATAGTGGTGTTGACGTCCAATGGTGTATAGCCTATTTTCGGAGCGATCTGATCTTATTTTGGGATATGCTAATTGATGTGAAAAATTGAGAGCAACAACTCTTGGCGTTTTGTCTAATTTTTTCACGAATTTTACACGACGGTTTTTTAAAAACGGTCGTGGAAGCTTCAGACATCCACGACTGGTTTTTAAAAAAATCGTCATGGAAGCCGTAGCTTCCACGACGATTTTCGGAAACTCTGTTCCGCTCCGTGTTTTTGCGCATTTTCCACGATGATTTTTTTAAAAAACGGTCGTGGAAGCGCCGTCGTGGAATCCATATTTTGTAGTAGTGCATATCTGATCCGACGTAGCTATGCAAGAAAGCTAGTTCTGAGGGTGTCGGGAGAGAGAGAGAGTCACTATTTAGCATAATAACTACTGTATTCATGGTTGGTCTCCTGGCTTCATTCTCTTGGACACAGAACAATGCAATGTGGATGCATCTCATCAATTCGAACGTCGAACCAAGTCTCAATAGGGGATCTACGACATTCAAGGCTGTTCCCTCCTTCCAATTTCTCCATGCCTGAAATGATGATGAACATAAAACATCATTTTTATTCAATTTAACATGTATATTAAACTTATCAAATTTCATGCCAGAGTAAATTGTAATCTTGCACTTACATAGCTTAAGAGGTCTTCTACATGCTCGTCATAGCAAAAACGATTATTTTTCTGGTATGATTCCATCCTAGAGAAAAGAAAATTACAAAATTTACAAAAATTAACCGAAACATATATCAGCCTTCATTTGTAGATCCATACCTTATATCCTTCTTCAATGTGTCTTCCTTCTCCAATGTCACATCTTTTTAAAATTTAAATTAAATTTAAATTTCAAAAAGATTATATGTGATTTTTAATTTTAATCAAAATTACAAAATATCAAAATTTAAATAAAAATCCGGTTTATTAAATTTTAAAATTCAAAAATTTAAAATTTCCAAATTTCAAATTTAAATCACAAAATTTTAAAATTCATAATAATATCCATTAAATTTGTAACGACCCGCCTAACACAGGTCGTTACCGTACATACATACATGCTTAACATTTCGTACTTATTTATTTAGCAAAAACAGAGGAAATTTTTTTTTTACGGTGCGTACGAGCATATAATGATAATTAAAGAAAGATGTTCTAACGCCAAATAATATACATAAAGAACTAAAACGCGTAGCGGCTTTATTTCCCACATTTCACAGCTCGTCCTGCCACGCTCCTCCATCTTGTATTAACAGTTGCTCGTAGGCTGCTTACCTACAGCATAGACGTAAGACAATGAGCTTTCACTCAGCAAGTATAACTAAGACATCCGCGACACAACAAACTCTAACATATCGTAACTTATCATAACTTATTATAGCATAACATAATCATGCATGAGCCATTTATGCTTCATTATACTTTCTTATTTCTTCATAACATACTTTCTTATCTTATCTTAATTTATGGGCCCCTTAACATAAGTGTCCGTACCGGGCGCGCAACTATGGAGTGGTTGGAGCGGCCAGTCCATTTCCAACTCAAACCATAGTCCAACCCGACCTACGAGCGGGTCGGTACGACACAGGCAAGCTTGCTTGCCATCATAACTTTCATCGTCTCATACCTTGTTCTTATTCTTATTAATTGGTGAACATGCTTCGTGATGTCTCACACAATTAAATCATGATCGTATCTTAGCCATACCATAGCCTTAACATAACTTATGTCCTAGCATAACATGATTCTAGCATATTTCATAGCATATAGCATGCATCATAGCACATAGCATACTTTATAGCCTATAGCATTTACCATAGCATATATCATACATCATAGCATATAACACTCACCATAGCATATAGCATACATCATAGCATATAACATTCACCATAGCATATAGCATACATTCAACATACTTGGGTAAGTATTCACAACAAAAGCCTATGCTGTAGGCGGGGTTGTACTTACCTCATCTACTATGTCCAGTATACTGCTGCTCTCCGTCCGGATACAGCTGCAAGCTACCTCCTGCTTGAATGAAGGACATAGGTAAGGGTCTATGGTCATAACAGTGAAATGTTGGTGACCTAACCAACATTCATACATAGCTTTAGTTATATATATCCCCCCCCCCATAAGCACATGATATCTTACTTGGTTACAACAAGTAACCCTATTGTTCAAAACTAACTAAACATGAATTATAACTTATTAGGTTACATTGGGTAACCTTATGTGCTAAGCCCACATACGTACCGGTAGGGTTAGGCTACTATCCTAACCTTGGGCCTATGCCTTAACATCTTGGTCCATAATCCATTAGGTTATTACAAATAACCCTAAGTCTTAGCCCATTTTCAAACTTAGTATCCTATAGGGTTATATTGGATAACCCTTAAGGTGATCAAACTAAGTCAACCCAAGTCAACATCTTGGTCAACTAAGGTAAACCCTTTATGGGTCAATCTTGGGCTTTGGGGCCAAGCCCAGTAACTCGGGTATCCTTCCCGGTTATCATCCGTTATCGTCTTGTTACTAAGCTTTGGCTTTGAAAATCCTTTTTCCCTTATCTTGGAAAATTGGGTAATTTAAATTCAAAAATCCTTTACTTAACTTATAAAAATTCATAATTCGTAAAGTGGGGCTTTATAAAATCATTAAGGGCTGAAAACTTCCATTGGAACAATTTTCACAGTCAAAGCATTGGGTGTTGGTGCAAAAATACGGTTTTTCTGTATTGTTTTAGAAAATCCTGTGCAGGAATTTCCTGTTTCATGCACAGTTTTCAGAAATCAGTTTCTATTTAAAAATCTGGATTGAATTTGAAAAAGTTGTCTTCATGAAAGTTTTAGCTCTCGAAAAATCCTACAACTTTCGTGTTTGTAGAAAACCCAGTTCAGACTCTAACGTGTTCTTATTTCCGGTTGAACCTTCCTAGCCGTGCATAAAGCCTGGGCACGGTCAGGCTCGTGTTTTCGTAAAAACCGAGGCCATTGGAGCCTCATTTTGAAACACTGTCTACGTTGTCCCCTAGGAAAAATCCTTCTCTACAACTTTTATGTTTTACGTTTTTCCCAATTCGGTCTCTAAAGGCCTCAAATTTCACTTTCCACAAAACTGGCTAGTTTGTACCCGAACTGGCAGTTTTCACTCTTAAATTCGTTTTACGTCCTATTTCGCGCAATCTAACTCAACCGAACACGTGGGAGCCTATAAAGCAGACATGCAGCATTTTCTAACGTCCCAATTCAACGTTCATGTGACCCGATCATGTCCATGCAAACCATAAACGAAATTGCCTTAACCTAGGGTTTGCATGGTCCTAGGTTGCATCAAACCATACCATTCATTCAAGTTCTATTCTAGCAACCTAACATGCCATTCTAAATCATGCTTGAACATAATTGGGGGACATACAACTTATCAAACATCTAGCATTCAAACCCTAATATTCAAACAAGCATAAACATAAAACTATGCAAGCTCATAATCAAACCACTCTTAACCTAATCAAGCACAAAACCTACATATTCTAAACTAGGGCAATAAATTTATATTGAGCTTATGCTCTTACAATTTCAACTTGAAATACACATAAATTTCAAATTGATGCTCAATTTAAGAGTTTAGGGTTATGGGAGAGTTACCTTGATCAACGCAAGGCAAGGCTAGGGTTTGGGTCCAAAAATTCTCCCTTCCTCCTTGTTCTCCTTCCAACCGGTTTTCACCCTCCAATGGGCACCAAAAGAATTTTGGTCACTTGGTTGGTTGTTCCTCACAAATTCGGCCACTCTCCGAACCTTTCCTCTTCATTTTTCCCTTTCCTTTTCTTTCTTTCTCACAATCGGCCACTTGGCCAAAAAATGGGTTCCAAAAATTTTTCAAACTTTTACTTGGGTTTCTTGGTGAAAATCCGACCACTCCCTTAGGGTTCTCCCTTTTAATTTTTAATTTTCCTCTCTTCTTTCTTGCCTCTTCAAGTTCGGATTTTGAGGAGAAAAATGGGCAAAGTTTTGCTAGATTTTCCAATTTTTGGTGAACAAAATGACCACCCCTCATCACCTATTTATAGGTGTGGAAGAACTCTTTAAATTTGCATAAAAGTCCTTGGAGAATCAAAATTTTACACAAAAGGGTGCATAGGTGGCCGGCCAACCCCTTGGAGAACAAGCAAATATTACTTTCCAATTTTCTTTAATCCAAAATGATGTCATAATTTGGTGGTAGGATGATGTCATCATCATAAGGCCTTGTTTGGCTTTTTCTTCAATATGCAGTCCACTTTTATGCTAACACAGATATTTCCAAAACTGTGTTCACTTATATACAGTACTGTTATACTATACTGCAGTCTAAAATTTATCTGTGTAAAAATGGACAGTATAAAATTTTTCTTATTTTTCGAAACCCTTTTGCCTTTTATTTCTAACTTGATGTGCTTGATTTTTCTATGGTGGTTTTAACTCCTATTCATGCTATCTTAACCGTAAAGACGGTTTTTCACAGTATATTTACATACTGCTTTGTCATAATACTGCGTAGTCAAACCTTTGACCATTCTTGGTCAACCTTTGACTTTCTTAGTCAATGTTGATTTTTTCGGTCAGACTTTGACCAACATAAAATTATAGAATTTTTCTCCCCTTTTTACCCAAAGGGTCACTTGCTAGTCTAAGTAATCATTTTTGAGTCTTATAAAACCATAAGAACTCACAAAACTTAACAAAAACTCTAAATCGAGCTTTTTCATAAATACCTTCATGGCACACATTTAATTCCTTTAAAAGGAAACAGTAATATCGAAAAACTAGGTATTACAAAATTTGAATTTAAATTTTCAATTTTGATTTCCAAATTATCAAGATCACATATCATTGGAAAATTAAATTTTCAAAAAGATTCTGTGATTTTTTAAATAAAAAAAAACATTTTTTTAATTGAAAAATTCCAAAAAAATAAAAAATCACATCCTTTGAAAATTTACATACCTTCGTTCATCTTCAATCTCCTCGAATCCATTGTAGCCCGAATTTTACAAAAAAATTCCTACGCCATTTCCGGCTTACAAAAAATTATAAGAATTGAAAAAACGACCTAGCGGTGATAATAGACTGCATCTATTATACTTGAAAAACCTATATACAAACTCTAACCTCTATGGAATCATGACCGGCAAAATTGAACAAGCATCATATATTATAAAAATAATATAAAGCATTCATTCATCCATACATCCATTCATAATATATTTAACATACTCAAAATAACCTAGAGTGCCAACTCTCTAAAATATTTCATTAATGCATAGAGATAAATTTATTTTATCAAATAATTTATGTTATATACATGATCATGAGTTGGCTCTGATACCAGTTGTTAGAAAAATCGGATCCGATATCAGAGTACGGCGTAGCGAAAGTTTTAAAATTTTTATGCCGTTTCTGGAAAAGAAGCTCATGATGCATATAACAATAAATTAAATTCATGATTAAGCGTACCTTATTTCTTGGATTCCGGAATTGCTAGAGCGTTTGACCAACGTGTCTTCTCTACTATTCTCGAGTTTCACGTCTCAGAGTGTGTGTGGGCACACGTTCTATGAATCCAAGCGACCGGTAATTCTTCCGAAGTCTAGATCCCACCTTCTCAATTCCGATGTACCTTGTTGAGAATTTGATCCGGGTTCGTTCTTCAAAACTACAAAACAGAAACCGGTTAACCTTCTATGAAAAATATCACTTGGCTTAACCTTCGTCACAATTTTGATTCAATGAAAATTTCTCTCTTTGTCTCACACCCAAGAAGGACGAATTTCTCAAGCCCGAAAAACCTAGTTTTTGTTTTTCTCTCTCCCAAAAAAAAGTCCACCTATTGTGTATGATGATAGTTGGTTTTTTCAAGAACCCCTAACCTTTATATAATACTCCAATCCTTTTTCAAAAATATCTCCTACTTGAAAAATAATTAATAATTATTTTTCTGGATAATCTTTTGAACCAAAGGATCTTTCAAATTTTGGGCTAGGTTTTTTAAACCTTATGGATGGTTTTTTGCTTGGAGAATTTTCAAAAAATTCATGCTCCCTTTTATGTGTAAATTGATTGGTGGTTCAAATTTAAATTAAGAATCTAAACTAGTCAAAAAGTCCTAATCCTATCTTGATTCAAACTCCTTTTAAACCTTTGAATTTAAATAATATTTTTCTTATTTGAATTTAAATAAATATTATCCATGAACATTATCCATATTTAATTAATTTAAATAAATGGAATATTTTAGATTTCCTTTCCACCAAAAAAAATGTACACCATTCTTTAAGAAAAGAAAATCTATCAAATAAGCTCCATTATTTAAATCAATTAATAACTTAATGTTTGTAATATATTTAAACAATTTTGAAACAAAATCTTCTTCCCTCCAACCACTAAAATTCGTGCACCATAGATTAGGAGAGAAAAATTTTGTTTTCAAAAACCAAATAATTCAAACATAATCTTATTTCCAAAATTCAATTAACCAAAATAATTAACAAATAATTATTTTATTTGCAACCAATCATATGTTGACAAATCACATTATTTGTCTACATTAATTTCACATGTCCAATCCTTTCGGGATTGCATGTTAGAGAGTACCATATCTTAATAGACATTATTAAATTCTCATTTAATTTACCGATCTCATTTGGAACAAATCCCAAGACGCTTCGTGGAACTATATGAGCTAGTAGAGGGACCCGATGAAAATATGTAAAGAGGCTCCTATAATTGCGAAAAATTAATCCCGGATTAATTATTCATTAATTATCAACTTCAGGACTATTCCACTAAAAGTCTGAAGCTGAACTCCCGTTTACATACCGTATTACGAAAGCTCTATAACGCAGTGCTTCTTCCATAATTTATTCATCGCTTGCTTAATCCCCATATGTTATCCATGATTGAATTAAGGATTTTTTCTGTTTTACCTTTTCAATCATTTTAACTTCAAGTTCCATTATTCTCTATTTTAAGAACCACCAATTGTAATACCATACAATTGGTAAACCACCAGAGAACACAAAATAAACCAATGGCCAAGATCTTGTTATATTATCTTTCAACCCCCGAATAATGCCTTTAAGTAAATAACTTTTACTATCGTTAAGATAGCTATGGATTTTATATCTATGAATATTGATTTCTCCATCCATAAGTCACGCACCCAAAACACAAGTATATTGACCATGAATTAACAGTGTCTCACCTGTAGTGCATTAAAGTACATAAGTCATGGATACGAATTCAAGTAATCATTTCAGGATTAAGATTAATACAGGATGATAATCAAAGCGTCATTGATTCTTATAAACGAAATTATTAAACCGAATCAATTAACACTTTAGGTCCAGTCCAATATCATACCTCAATACTGTTATACATTAAAGTTTCTACTCGGAACCTATCCGATGGTCAAGACAAACCATCCCTCCAAGGAAGTAGACAACCTTTACAATCTTATCATGAATAAGATCCCCAAATCTTATTACATCGATTGCGGACTATTTATTTAGACTGTAATCAAATTACCACGTCTTCTATGTATACCCCGTATACATATGGTAATCCGATATATTACCAACAGCCAAGGAGTATTTTATGTTTGCTCAAAATAATCATACAATCAACAAATGAAAGTAAATAGGACACTACTTATTAAACATGAATAACCTCCTCTTATTAATATCAAAATGTCATATTTACAGAAAATCCCTAATATTGATTTTCTATCCTTAGGGCACATTTAGATCCCAACAGGTAAAGGTTTGCGTCCCAAGATTTGATCCCGAACCTTGTCAAGATCTTTATTCAAACTGGCCAGAAAAACAAACACCCGACTCCACTCAATCTTTTTTTTTTTTTTTTGGTACCAGACACTATCATTCGGAATTTCCCAATCTTCTTCTTCAAATAAATCAAGCTCTGACGAAAGCATCATCGTCTCATTGTAATAAGCCATGACTTCTCAATCACCCTACTGTAAATGCCACATCCTAGCATTCAGTTCGAAAAGCTGTGAATGATTTTCCATGTCTAAGTATGTATCGCGAATGGCCTCCCAGATATCACGGGCTGTTGGAAGGAACATGAAAGGCTTCCCAATAATTGGTTCCATGGAGTTGATTAACCAGGCAGTGACCATAGAATCCTCTTACCTCCATTGCTTCCGATTTGGGTCATTAGCAGTTAGTGGCTTCACTTCACCAATCAAGTAGCCAAGCTTCCCCTTTCCGTGTATGACAAGATGGACTGACTGAGACCATTTAAGGTAGTTTTTTGCCATTCAATTTATGAATGGCAATTTGAAGAGAATTTTTGGTAAGAGAAACAACCAAAATCGGCTGTGAAACAGACTGAAATTCCTTTAAGGAAGGCACGCCACTAGTGGCCTTTAATGAAGTAGTTTTGGAACCACCCATGGTGGCTTTGTAATTCATGATCGAGCCCTAGGGTTTTTTGCTCTCTCTGATACCATGTAAATTTAGAGGAAAGAAAAATAATATCTTCATTGAAAAAAATGAATCAAGGGTACAACATTAAATAGGAAAAACTTAGCATGAGATTCCCTAGAAATTAGTGACTGATTTCTGACTTTCCTAATCTCTAACTTTCTTGATTCTATTTTTATTTAAAATTTAAAAAGTCCAACCAAATCACTCCTAATTTACCGACACTCGAATTAAAGGGACTTGATTTGGATTTGATATTTTATAATTCGATATTACGAAAATATGGGTTTTCTTAAAAGGGAAATAAAGGGCATTTTTATCATTGCATAATAATCAAATTGAGTTTCTGTCTAATTTTGTAAATAGGCTTGTTTTAGGACTTTTTTTAATACCATGGCTATAATTTGGCCATATATGCAAATATCCCTAAAAATAATGTCAAACGGCCCAAACTACTGATAGTTTTTTCTTTCTTTTTTGCTATTTGCATATCAAATAATATTCCGAGCTACAATTTAAATTTGGAAAACTAGGTTGGGTAGCCTATTTAAATTACTTAATCTAATAGTTAACCCAACTTTCATTTATTTAGTTAAATGGTCTAATGTGTATGTTTTGTCAATCAATTTTAATTATGCCCAAACACCCCCACTCTTTCTCCTCCTCTTTCTCTCTTGTTGCGTGAAATCTCGCAAGTGCACGAGGTCACCAAGTTTTGATAGTATAGGGTGAGTGAGTGTCGTATACACATGGATTGTTTCTTACATTGATGCTAAGTACTATGATTATCGCAACCCAACTTTATCTAGGCAAACTGTAAAATGAAAGTAAAATAAAACAAATACAAATAAGAAAATGGCAATGGACTCTACTATTTACAAAGATTCTAGGGTCTTGATATTGCTAAACTATCTCTATGTTTATCCTATCATTTAATTGCTAGCCAAATCCATTCAATTCATTAATCAAGAGACATAATCTAACATTATTACCTATTCCAAGCGTCAAATGAGATAATATGCGTAAATATTTAAGTTGATATCCCTATCTAACTTGTTTACCTAAACATTTATTAAGCCTAACCCTCAAATTCATTATCAAGGCATTGATTGCCTCCCGGCCTCACAACTACCAAGATTCTCAAATAAATTATCTAAGTGTTGATCTCCTCCTAGTCTCACAACATCACAGACTATGATTCCCAATTCCAAAATATGAACTAATGTCTCTCGAGCATCAATCCATAAATCCAAAATCAACTAATTCATTTCCCAACAAATTAAAAGCATAAAGCATGGAGAAACATAAATGAATAGAAAATGGATTTAAACTAACAATTAACAAAATAATCAAAACTTAGTTCAATTAAAGCTATATCAAACCCTAGAATATGACATTTAACTCAATATAAAGTAATCCATAACCAAAAACATAAAAAAGATTCATAAATGTAAATATTGTTTAGGACAATTCTTACAAATATAAATCCAATAAAAATAAAAAGAACTAAAATGGAAATAAAGGGAGAAGAATAAACTAATTTTGGAAGGGGAAATCTTCAAGGACTTCAATTCTCCAAGAAATCTTCAAGATCTTCAAGAAATTCCCCATGGAGTTTGAGCCTCCAAGCTCTCATTCTCTCTAGACATTTTGTGCATCTCTTCCTTTCCAATTTGGAAACTAGGCTTTGTTTCCCTTAAGAAGACTCAAATCCGGTGAAATTTGGATAGTTGGATCATCAAGAATGGGCTAATCGTGGCCATTAGATCATTAAAATAGGATAAATTCACCATCAGCAGGAAAGAGGCGTGAAGGCGCGCACCTAGGAGGTGCTACTGCGCTGATCCGCATGGCCTTGGAGGCGCGCGGGCACACGCATGAGAGGCGCAGCCTTGCTAAGAGCTGCAGGGCCTCAAGTGCTCAAATGCTCTAATTTTTGTTCCACAGTTCCTCTAAGTTCCAAATTCTTAATTTCCTACAAAATATCACAAAGAAGTATTAAAATAACACGAATGCTTGAGGTTTTCACAAATACCTAAGCTCAAAAATACTTGATTTAAGAGTAAAATACTCACTCATCATCTTTCTCCTACCTCTGCTTGTTTCTCTCTTCCTCGCAATCGATCTGGCCTTGGTCTGTGAAATTCGGCGCCAATGGGATGATTGCAAATCATGACTTGCCGTGAAATCTCTTGGTGGTTGGTCGTTGGTTGTTGCTCGCAGTCGCCGAGGACACCTGATTGTGAAATTGCCGAGTGATTGAGCTCGACCTGGCACCACCTTCCAGACTAGCTCACGACGGTGACAGCGACGGTCGAGAGGAGTCGTCAGCTTCGATGGCTGGTTTGTCTTTTCCGACGACGGCTATTTCGCCGCCATGGTTGCAGATAGATCTACGAGGAAAAGAAAGAAAAGTGAAGGGAAGAGAGAGAGAATCGAGAATCGGGGGGGGGGTGAGATTGAGGCAAAGAGAGAGAGTTGCATTTTTTGTTTTTTGTTTTTATTTTCTTAAATCACTTTTGAATCACATGACAAAAAAATTGGTAATTTACGTTTGTAAATCACTGATTTACTTAGGGTTAGTTAGTGATTGACAACAAAATTGATTATATATTATGATCAATCAATGATTTACTGATAGTTAATCAATGATTTACTTGGAATTAATTAGTGATTTATCCGAAGTTAATTAGTGATTTAACCAGAGTTAATCAATGATTTACCTGGACTTAATCAATGATTTACAAAATTGATTAACAATTTTAAGATAAAGAGGTATTTTAACTAATTTTTAAAAACTTGGGTTATTTGTTAAAAAAACTTATTAAAAAAAGGCTATTTGCCTCTATAAACCTATTTTTTATTAGATATATTTGTTCTTAACATTTTATTTTTAACAAATCAACAATGACAACAAGAACAAGAACAAAATAGTTAATGTCATATTTAAAAAACCAAGGACTAATAAGTGAATAAGAAAAGAAAAAGAGAGATATGACTTGGAGATTGAATGACCAAACAATGTAATATTTTTTTGAACGAAAGTTTTTCAATGTCTTTTTTTCCTTTATTTTTAAATATTTTTTTTCCGTTCCTCCCATATATGTATTTTCCTTTGTTGCAAACTTGTAGGAAAAAAAATATATTAAAAAGAGAATAGCAACATGGAGTCTTAAAAATATTTTAAAGAAAAGTGACATTTAATCTGTAAAAGAGAAGAGACTTTTAGTATGAGAAAAACAAGTGATATTAGACGAAAGTGAATAAAGAAGAAGAATAATAATAAAATGTGTACATTTTGGATAAGCATATGATATAGCCATTTTTATATATCCTATTGGTAGAGTTCTTTTTAAAACCGTTTATATGTAATCCAACGGCTAAAATATTGTTTGTATATGGTAATTATAAAATACCTTATCACATAATAGTTTAGACTAAAAAATTAAAAAATAATTAAAAAAAGAAAGAAAATAAAAAAAATTTCATCGGTGGAAGGTTGGGGGGAGGGCTCGGGCTAGACGTTGGTGGGTTGGAGGTGGGGATGGGTGGTCAGTCGTCGAAGTTTTTTTTTTTTTTTTTTTTTTGGGGGGGGGGGGGGGAATCTGGCCCTATGGAGGCCATCGAGCGGGTCGCGACTTTGCTGGAGTTGGGGGTCGACTTTGCTGAATGTCGTGCGAGGGGGTGGGTTTGCAAGGAGGTTTGGGGGAGGGGGGGGGGGATTGTAGACCGGTAGGATCTACCCGGGGGAAGTCATCTGGGGGTTTCCCCTTTTTTTTTTTTTTACTGGACATAAAACAAATGAATCAATTTTCTTACCTATGATTGTGTGTATGTGGCATTTTGTGTAATTACGTAATCCTATCCATTCTTTTTGATCTTAATGGTTATAAAATTGAACTTTATTCAACTCTATGATATTCTTAAAAAGTGCTCTATCATAGACACTCCAAATAATAATAATAATAATAATAAAACATAAGTACATATACACACGGTTCAAAAAAGTCGCTCAATATTTTGGGGCCCTCCCTTGTGAGCTTCTCGTTCCTACAGTTGCACTTTACTTCCTTGACGAGAGAGAGAGAGAGAGTAGAGAGAGAGAGAGAGAGAGAGAGGGGGGGGGGGGGGGGGGGGGGGGGGGGGGGGTTGGTGGCGTAAAAAAAGGAAAGCGGAAAGAAAGAAAGAGAAAAAGGATGAACTCATCAATAATTCAGAGTTTTTTTTTGTTGCTAAAAAGGATTCATTAAGGCTAGAACACCATAAATCATCAATGATTCAGAGTGTTTGTCAGGTAATTGATACAACAACACCAATCCTTTTAAATCGGAGGAGGAAATTAGTCAACATTTGGTGTCACTCTTCTTCTACTTCACACTCCAACATCCTTAAATCTTCAACCAGAATCCCAGGTTCACTTCTTGCTCTGCCCAACGTTTGGGATGCTAACTTACATTTCCTGTATTCTAATTTACCCATTTGTTTGTTTGGCTTTTTTGTCAGCTAAATCGGAGAGATTCAACGAGGTTAGTCCCGATTATATGTCTAAAGATGATGTTTTGAAGCAGAAAGTGAAGCTTCTTGGGATTGTGTATGATTCTTCTTCTGTACCCGGACTTTACTACAACCTTTTATGTCCTAAGCTACTTTTTCTTTACTCTCTTGGTTTTGAAAAGGAAAAAGAGAAATCAATATATGAAGTGGCCAAGTGGGTATTACGTATTTTTGTGTTTTAATTAATGATGTAGTGCAATGGTGGGCAATCAATGGAGAGAAGTTTGTCTTTTCACATTGTCCCAAATGGGTATGCTGGTACGGTTTCCTTTGCTTTTTCTATAGTTAGTTGAGTCAGGTGTTGGATATTTGGATTTAAATAATCTCTTTTTTTTTTTTTTTGGCTGTTTGGATTTTGTAGGGATTTTGCAATGTGGAGATGTTTTCGATTTGATTGCGGCTGGGGTGACTGGGTAACATGATTTGACAGTGATTTGTTTTCTATTTGTGCGAAAAAGTTTTAAAAACCGTAGGAAGTTTAGATGCTTCAGTCAATTAATAGCTTGCAGTTTAGGTGTTTGCAGATGATCGGGCAGAAGACGACAGAACCGGAAGGAAATCCAAGTCTGCTTGACAATTGACAGAGCAGACCCTTGGTTTAGTACCACTTGGTGATGAAGTATTTGAATTGAATTTTCTCTGTGGATGTTGTGTGTTGTTTCATCTGTTATTAGAACTACCTACTCATCATTTTTTCTCAGCTGCAGCTCTGTTCTTTTTAGTTTTAACTATATTTTGGATGTGTCAGTTCTTATTTACTATGTTTAAGTTTTTCTTAAGTATGCTCTTTTGCTCACATGTGCAAGTCTTGCTGAAGCTTTTTGAAATTTCATTGGTTTACTCATGAAGCTAAAACACTTTCCCCAAATTTCATTCAGAGATTGCAGGCACATTTTTAACTCCAATAAGAAATTACTCTTTCTTCTTTGTTCAGCTTATTGCATACTTCCATGATCAAATGATCTCCGAGGAAACGCTGCGTAGAAAGTGTTATGCAACTTTCTGGTAACAAGGTACATTCACTCCCATTGATTGCTGAATTTATCACCAAGTAGCAGGCAATTCCTAGCATAGGCAGTAGGATATCTTTTATATCTGAAGGGGAAATTTATGTTGTAATTGATGGAAATTGATTTAGACCGGAAGGATACAAGTTTAGGATAAGATTCTTCTGATTTAATTAAGCGGGTTTAGTGTAGTTGTAGAGGATGCTGCAAGAATAAGTAAATCCTTTGCAAAATAGGATGCTAATGATAGTAGTATTAATCACGGTTTTGTTTTTTGCTTTTTGTTTTTTTGCTTTTTGTTTTTTTGTTTTTGTTTTTCTTTTAAGACAAGAAAATTATATCAATAATAAAAAACAGTAGTATTCATCACTATATGTCAAAAATTACCTTTTTGGCATACTTTTAACTCATACATTTTGGAATTTCAGTGTTGCGTGATAATTTTCTTTCCTTTTTACTGTTTTAATTTCTTTTTCTTATTGGTAATTCAGAAATATTACTGGTTCTTATCTCAGTCAATGAGTTGCTTCTTTTCATAGATCTTCTTTTTGGTTATAATAGTTGATGAGAGATTGATGAATTCTAAAATAGATAAATTTTTGCAGCTTATCATTGCCTTTACGTACAGACAAAATGGACTGCTTGTTGGTTGCAAGTACTGAACTGTAGAAAAAAGATTTTGGCAGGTATCTTACTGCTAATTGTCCTCGAGTTTTAAGTTGGGAACATACAATAAATGGTGATGAGAGTGGTTGCATCAATGTTATTTTCGTTTAGCTTATTTTCCTAACATGTTGTGTCTTTGTTTTTTTAAATGAAGAATTTTCATGTGATAATATTGTTGTGTTCCATGAGCCGAATCGCCACTTGAATACTTGACCTAAGTCTTGAACTTTTTGGTTGGCTTTGTAGGAGAAGCGAAGCTAGTTTGTTACCAGAAGACGTTTCACTAGTTTTGTATATTCAGAAATGAAAATACATGAAAGCTTGGCATGAAATTTGTGGTAATAGTTTGTTTTGAGATGTTCTCTTTTTTAATAGATTGATCTTTTGCATAGGGTGTGGAATTCGGAACAATTTCATCCATCCGCCTGTGCATTTCGAATTTGATATGGAATTTTATTTCAACTTCTTTCATCCCATTTCAGGAGAAGGATACAGAAAAAGTACTATATGGACTAGATGACATTGTTGATGCAGATGAAATCATCTTTGTAACTACTATTTCACCTTTTTTTTTTTTTTTCTTTCTGTGAGTGTGTGTATTTATATGTATATATAAGGAAAGTACACTCTCTTCCTTATTGGTTTGTTATTACTTTGATGCTGCTTATAGGTTGAAGGCGAATTAGATAAGCACTCAGTGGAGGAAGCTGGATTTCGAAATTGTGTGAGCGTTCCTGGTGGTGCACCAGGAAAGGTTTCTGATCAATTACCATCTTATGAAAAGGTTAAACAAAAACAATAGCGTTCGTCGTGAATTAAACATCTCGGCAGTCACCAACAAATACGTTGGAAGTTGAAGAATTTCTGAGAGAGTGAAATATTTCTCATACTCCTGAATGAAACTTACAAGCCAAATAAATAGGCCATGGTTGCAATCTGCAGACCA
The DNA here is from genome assembly GCA_009761775.1 of Ficus carica. NCBI lineage: Eukaryota > Viridiplantae > Streptophyta > Magnoliopsida > Rosales > Moraceae > Ficus > Ficus carica. The sequence goes on from VYVB01000513.1 coordinate 144,409, forward strand.
TAATGCCCGGATACAATCAAGCCAAAAAAGAAGAAATCTTCCCAAAAAATCAGGAAAGACAACTGTAGAATCTGGTCATATAAAACCAGATTCTCCTTATTAAAAAACATACCAAAAATAACTTATTCAATCCCTAAAATTACTAACTAACTTTGAGCACAATTTCAACACTCCCCCTCAAGCTGGGTTGTAGATGTTGTGCATACACAACTTGTGACTCAATTCTTCAAAGTTAGTTCTTGGAAGAGCTTTAGTGAGTATGTCTGCCATTTGAGATTTTGTAGGGATATAAGTTAGTTGAACTATTCCCTTCTCGACTTTTTCTGAAATGAAATGTCGATCTATCTCAATGTGTTTTGTCCTGTCATGATGAACGGGATTCTTTGCGATACTTATGGCAGCTTGATTATCGCAAAACATCTTGATAGGAATCTTCAATCCCTTTCCCAGTTCCACAAGTAATCTCTGTATCCACATTCCTTCGCAAATCCCAAGAGCTAGAGCTCTAAACTCAGCTTCAGCACTGCTTCTTGAGACAACAGATTGCTTCTTGCTTCTCCAAGTCACAAGATTTCCCCAAACATAGGAGCAG
>VYVB01000513.1:150000-177099 GCA_009761775.1 Ficus carica
ACTTTTGATTGTTTGATGATATCTAAAGTTTCTTTTACCTTCTTTGTATGCATGTTTATGAGATGTTAGGACACTGCATTTCAGTACCTCTGGAATTGCAAACAGTACTTGGATAAGGTAAATGGACTGTTTCCCACCAACACGAAGCAGGAGTAGGCTTTTCATTCTCTTTTATTTTTTCTGTAATTTATGTTATTTCTTCACTATGCTTAATACATTTAGGTTTCTCGAATCGTCCTTGCAACTGATGGTGACTCACCAGGCCAAGCTTTGGCTGAAGAACTTGCTTGCCGTCTTGGGAAAGAAAGGTTACAGAAATGGCAAATTTTCAATGTTTTCGTCGAAAAATTATTAGAATATGTGTGCTTTCTTAATTAAAAGTTGCAGTTTTGGTGTCTTGGGGTAGCATTAAAAGATTTGAGATCCAGAACTTCGTGGGACCTACCTGGTTCTAGACAACTTATGAGAGCAATCACATGAAACGAAAATTTTTGTCTTTGCTTTATAATTCAGATGGTTTGAATTGATATATTTCCTTATTGTTAAGCTAGTAATGTTCTACGAAATAAGTGTGATCATAAAACTACAAACTAGGATCTTCTGAATATCTGAATAGGGATTCATTTGGTTATTGTTTGTACATCATTTCTATCTTGTTCCTTTTTTCCGAGGATTGATCGTTTAGGCTTCAAACTTGGAAGCTAAACTACATTCTTTCCTTGAACAAAATTATATTATGATAGCCTAGCAGTAATTCCACGCCTGACTCCACCATAGGGTGTAGTGCTTGAATTCCTCCGACCCCCAAATTCAGAAGAAGAAAAACAAAAAAAAAAAAAAAAAAAAGTAGAGCATGATATGTCCATAGAAATTGCTTTATCCATTTCCTTATTTTACTTAATTTCGTTGGCTGTTTGGTGTTGGCAAGTAAGTTGGCCAAAGAAAGAGGAGTGCAGTTATTTCAAAGATGCTAATGAGGTATGCTGTTTTTCTTCCTCTCTATTGTTCTGTTAACAGTCCTTTTCATTTAGGGGAAAACTTTCTATACTATAAACTATGGTAAGAACGCTACTGCACAAACTTTTTTGAGGCCAAGATTGCTGATATTATGCTATGCCGAAACACTTTTGGGGGGTTACACAGAAGAAAAAGTTTACATGCGTAAGAGCTGTTATAGCTTGTTTGCTTGTGTGTAATGTTTGGCATATCGCTGCAGGTTTTAAGGTGCATGGGACCAAATGCTTTGAAGAAAATAATCGAAAACACCGAGTTATATTACCAATCTATGATATAGACCAACAGATTAAAGACATGTTGCAGCTGTAATTCAGCAGCATAGGTTTTTTAAAATTTCGGCATGGAGACCGTTCAGGTGAACTTTGTCGCTGACAGGTGATTTTGGAAGTCCTAGCTTTATTAGTATGATTTGCCATTGCCACCGAGGTTTTTCTAGATGAATCTCAGCATGTTGTCTGCTGAAGAAGCTTATCAATGTTAATCAAATGAAACATGTTGTTTGTTGATTGTTGTCACACGTACAAAAGTAATCATAAGTTTATTGATTGCTTGTTTACACTTAACAGAGTCGACTCGAGCTTTTGAACTGTTAATCGACTTGTTTTGAATGCATTAAACCAAAAACACACCCTATTAGCTTCCAAATAACCTATTTAAAACAATTAGGAAATTGATAATTTATTGGCGGATTGGGTTTCAACTATAACTGATTTAAATCGTGGTTCAGCCAAAAGTCTTTTTATTTTTATTTTTGTTTGTCTGTTTATTTATATTTTAAAAGTCTATTGAGTTGTGGGGCATGTAATTTTAATGTCTAATTTTATTTTCCACAAGAAGACAAATATTGCCGGCTGCTGAATCAATCATCCAAATAGACTAGTATTATTATTATAATCATTAACATTATTGTAATATTATTATTTATGTACACAAGTAGGACTTTTATTCAGTACAAACAAAAGCAAAAACAAAAAGATGTTCTTATACTGGAAGCCAAAGCGGATTCCACAGCGCAATAACATATTTCCATAATAGATTCGAATATTATTATGATAGAAATAAAACAAAACAAAAATGTATTTACATTAAATCACTATTACAGAAAGAATGAATAATAGTTGTTTATTTTTACTCTATTTTTTTAAGGAAGTTTCATAGGAAAAAAAATGAAAATGATGCAGTCACGTTAGTTGGACTGTTGGAGACATCTCGGCGTAATGCAGAGAAATTGGACAATTAAAATTCAAAATACATTATGTGTAGGGGTGAGAATTCGTGTCACGTATCGGGTTCGTGTCGTATTAGAGCCGTGTCGATTTTTTTCTACCCCAACCTGAACACGACCCGTGACAAGAAAACGACTTCAAACCGCGACACGAACACGACACGAACCCGTAACGGGTTGACACGACACGAACCGAACTTGACCTGCGACACGAAATTGACCCGTGACATGAAATTTACTCGCGACACGAAATTGACCCACGACACGAAATTGAACCGTGACATGAACTGAACCCGCGATACGAATTTGATCCGAATTGAGCCCGTAACTCGAATTGGACCCCCGCAATTAATTTGAATTTGACACAAAAACCAATTCAATTTAAGCAAATTATATCCCAAATTCATAAAAAACCTAGAAGAATAATAATTTATCTTCGACAAAAACATACCATTGACCAACAATAAGTTTTAAGGATTGTTTTCAAATAGAAAATCATAAAATTAAACTTCGTGTTTTTTCTTAAAGGTAAAGGCTAAAGGGGAAAGGGATGCTTCTTTAGGGTTTTTTTTTTTTTTTTTTTTTTTTTTTAACATTTCAAACTCATGTTCGGGTTGGACCCAGGTCATATTCGGGTTGGACCCGAATTTGACACGACATTTGACCCGAAATTGACACGGAAAAAAAAAGGGTCGCATTCGGGTTCTACGGGTCCAACCCGAACACGACCCGTTTTTTCCCGTGTCAATTTTGGGTGATCCGAATTTGACCTGATCCTTATTTTTCCCAACTCGAACCCGTGAAATTCGTGTTGTTTTCAAATTGTGTCGTCTTGTCGCGACCTGTATTATCACCCCTAATTATGTGTGTATGTGTGTGTATGGACTGCCTATGAACGCATCTTGAATGATGTGCTGCAAAAAACAGAGCGACATTTATATATAAATATATAAAATATGGTTAATTTTTTGGGTAGGGGTGGATAAGAATGACCTCTTATTTATTTATTTATTTTCTCTCTTAAAGAAAAAAAAAATTTAACTGGAGTAATCTTATTTGCTTAACATAAATAAGTCAACAAGTCAATTTTGTCGGTGGAATCTTCACCTTAACCAGCGAATCAAAAGAAAAATGTATTTGCTCCACAACTACCTTATCATTTCCCATTACCACCTTCACAGTTTCTACAATAATTGTATTTTTTTTCTTCATCCTACCATCACTCTCTTTCTCAGTTTTCATACTCTGTAGTTTGTCCATCAAACCATGGGAAACTGTATTTCAATTAGTTGTCAGACAAGTTCTCCAGATTTTGTTCTTTCTCATTGCGTCAAATGCATTAGTAAACATACAAGGTATGTGTCTGAGCTTGGACGAACTCTTGATGCTTTGAAGACGGCTTTCGAAGAGTTAACAGACGCAAAGAATGACTTGATTAGGAGAGTCCACGTTGCCGAGCAGCAACAGCGGTTGAAGCGGCTGGATAAGGTGCAGAGGTGGATTTCAAGGGTTGAAGCCATGGAAGCTGAAGTCAACGAGCTGATGCTCACAAGCACTCAAGAAGTTAACAAACTTTGCCTTTGGGGTTGTTGTTCCAGGAACTACATCTCCAGCTACAAGTTTGGCAAAAAGGTGTCTGAGAAGCTCGCCGAAGTGACTGATCTGCAAAGCAAAGGGGTGTTTGAAGTGGTGGCTGAAAGGGAACTAGGAGCTCCTACAGGGGAAATGCCTCTTGAGCCAACCGTGGGCTTGGAAACACTGTTTGACAAGGTTTGGAGAGATCTCAGTAATGAAAATGTGGGAATTATGGGGTTGTATGGGATGGGAGGGGTGGGAAAAACCACCCTTCTTAAAAAGATCAACAACAATTTCCTCGGAACACCCAATGACTATATTGTCATCTGGGTAGTGGTGTCTAAGGATCATATACTTGAGAACACACAAAATGTTCTTGGAGAAAAAATTGGGTATTCTGATGACGCATGGAAGAGGAGAGACTCTCACCAGAAAGCTGCAGACATCTTTGGCGTTCTTAAAAGAAGGAGATTTGTATTGTTGTTGGATGATGTATGGGAGAGGGTTGATCTTACTAAACTTGGAGTTCCTTTACCTGACAAACTAAATGGATCCAAGGTAGTATTCACAACTCGTTCAAAGGATGTATGCTCCCGCATGGAAGCAAATAAAAAGGTTCAAGTGAATTGCTTGGAATGGGAAAGTTCTCGGGCATTGTTTCAAGAAAAGGTTGGAGAAAAAGCCCTCAATGCCCACCCAGATATCCCCAGCTTAGCTGAAATTGTTGCAAAAGAATGTGGCGGTTTACCTCTCGCACTAATCACAATTGGTCGTGCAATGGCTTGCAAGACAACGCCTCAAGAATGGAACTATGCAATTCAGGTCCTTAAGAATTCAGCCTCAGAATTTTCAGGCATGGGAGATGAGGTACTTCCACTTCTAAAGTTCAGTTATGACAATTTAGAGAGTGAGAAAGTTAGATCTTGTTTCTTGTATTGTGCGTTATTTCCAGAAGATTACAAGATATGGAGAAATGACTTGATAGATTTGTGGATGGATGAGGGATTTCTAGATGAATATGCTGACATAAATGGTGTGAAAAACCAAGGATACGATATCATTGGTACGCTTCTTCATGCATGCTTATTAAAAGAGGATGAATTTGATTTTGTAAAGATGCATGATGTCATTCGTGACATGGCTTTGTGGATAGTTTGTGGGCGTGGGACGACAACAAACAATGGCTTTTTGGTGCAAACAAATGCTCAACTCTCAGAACTGCCGTCAGTTGAAAAATGGAATGAGGTTAGTAGGATATCTTTGATGAGTAACAACATTGAGAGTCTTTCAGGAAGTCCATTGTGCCCCAATCTCTTGACTTTATTTCTCAGGCGAAACAGTTTGTGTCAGATCACTGATAATTTCTTTGAGTTCATGCCTAAACTGAGAGTGTTGGATCTATCTCTGAATTGGAGTCTAAGTCATTTTTCAGTAGGTATTGCAAAATTAGTTACACTGCAGTATCTTAACCTGTCATGTACAGGGATAAAAGAATTTCCAAGAGAGTTAAGTAACTTGGTATTACTGAAACAATTGTTCTTAAGCTTTTCAAAAAAACTTGATGTAATTCCAGAACAAATAATATCAAGTTTTTCTCGTTTGCAAGTCTTGGAAATGTTTAACTGTGGAATTTCTGAAATGGTAGTGGAGGATAGTGTTCAGTGTGGGGGCAATGAATTGCTTATAAAGGAACTGCAGCTTTTGAAAAGCTTAATTTCATTGAGAGTCTCCATCAAAAGTGCCTCTGCTTTTGAAAGATTTTTGGCATCCAAAAACTTGGTAAGCTGCACTCAAGCGTTATTTCTCCAACATTTAAGTGGTTTGCACTTCCTCAAGCTGTCGTCTCTCATAGATTTAAAGCTTTTAGATGAATTTGTTATCTGCCACTGTACAAGCTTGGAAATTGACTGGGGTTGGGAAAGACTTCGACACTCAATGATCACAGGTGCTGGTTACTTCCAAAAACTTGGTCGAGTCAGAATTGAGCACTGCCATAAACTGAAGGACTTGACTTGGCTCATTTTTGCTCCAAACCTAAACTTCCTTTGGATAGAAGATTGCTCTGCACTTGAAGAAATAATACACCTCAACAAACTAGGTGATGGTCAAGAGGTGACGAAACATCTAGATCCATTTGTTAAACTTAAAACTTTATATCTATTCAGCTTACCAAGCTTAAAGAGTATCTCCGGAAAGCCCCTGCCATGTCTGAAGACTATTATTGTGAGGAAATGTGCGGAACTGAAGAAACTTCCAATCAGTTCCGAGATCACCAAGATACAGAATCTGACCATTCGAGGAGAAGAATCTTGGTGGAATGAGTTAGAATGGGAGGACGTGGCCACTCGAGATACTTTTCTTCCATGTTTCCAGGCTAATCACGATTGAAAAGGGTGTTAGTGTAGCATTGCGGAGCTAATACTTTAATTCTAGGTGAGATATCACTCCAACTACACTTATATATATAATTTCATTATCAAAATTTTCATCGAGGCATTTCAACAATCAGCCATCTTTTTTTTTTTTTTTTTTTTTTTATATAATTATTTACACTAGAAATTAGTATTAGAACTAAATGGATAATATCTGGTGAAGCTGAAAAATAATTCAATCTCAGTGCTTATGAGATCAAGCTTAATCGCAGGGCCACTTTGAAACCCACGCCGCAGCTACCTTTCTCCACCTTCGGTGTGATATCACTTGGAAAAAATGGCTGTCCTCCCCCACAAAGTTACACAGAGAGTGGCAGAGAATTTTTAATGATCGTCTTCAGACCTGAGGATCCACAACTCTTCGGTTTCTCAAGTTATCTACTTAAGTTACTTACGGTGAGATTATTTTTGAGGTTTTTGAAGCTTGTAAGTTGTACGATATAATAAAAAACTGTAATACCTCAAGGTTGAGCAAAACCTTGAGAGAACACTGTAATCATTTGCTTGTTAATAGAGGATTTTTCAGACTTGACCCGTGGTTTTTTCCCTCTAAACTAGAGGGTTTTTCCACGTTAATTTGATGTGCCTCTATTATTATCGTGCAAATTTTTATGGATATGTCTTGACTGTCTTAGATTCTAATTGTGGCTTGCTGATAAATTTATTTCTAGGCGTTACCAGTGTTGAGAAAATAAAAGGTTTTTATTATTAAACTTTATTTGTGGTAATGTGTGGCTTTTGGTTTTTGAGTAACCGGTTGTGGTTTAATGTGTAGTTATGTGAGTTAATTTGGGAGTTTATTTTTGTTTTAGAAGTTATGGGCATTTGGTGACATTTATGGTTTTTAACCATTAGTATTCCATGGTTGTTTTTGTAAGCCTATATAAAGGCATGCTTAGTTAAATGAATAGAGATAACTTCCTCCATACTTGTCCTTCACGTTTTTTTTTTTTCTCTAACAAAGTGGTATCAGAGCGTGCAGAGAGAGAAAAAAAAAAAAAACCGAGAGAGAAAAATGACACATGGGAGTTGACCAAGCTTCCAAAAGGGCACAAACCGATCGGAGTGAAGTGGATATACAAGACAAAGAGAAAGGCTAATGGCGATGTTGAGAGGCACAAGGCGAGACTAGTGGTGAAAGGGTATAGTCAACGACAAGGCATCGACTATGATGAGGTATTTGCCCCCGTTGTTCGCCTTGAAACTATTCGTTTGATTATTGCTTTGGCAGCCCATAATCATTGGAAGATACATCAAATGGATGTCAAATCGGCATTTTTGAACGGAATTCTTGAGGAGGAGGTCTATGTGGAGCAACCGTTGGGTTATGAAGTCAAGGGTGAAGAAGACAAAGTGCTTCGACTGAAGAAGGCTCTTTACGGCTTGAAACAAGCACCGAGAGCATGGAATTCGAAGATTGACAAGTACTTTCAAGAGAAGAAGTATATGAAGTGTCCTTATGAGCATGCCCTCTACATCAAAATGCAAGGTGAAAGCATACTAATCATTTGTTTATATGTTGATGATTTAGTATTTACCGGAAACGATCCTAGCATGTTTGATGAGTTCAAAAGGGAGATGGCAAAGGAGTTTGAAATGACGGACATTGGTCTCATGAGTTATTATCTTGGGATCGAGGTCAAACAAGGTGAAGATGGGATTTTTATATCCCAAGAGGGCTATGCTAAAGAAGTGCTCAAAAGGTTCAACATGAATGATGCTATTCCGGTTGGAACACCGATGGAATGTGGAGTCAAAATCACCAAGCAAGATGGAGGAGAGAAGGTAGATTCTACACTTTTCAAAAGCTTGGTTGGAAGTTTGAGATACTTGATATGCACAAGACCGGATATTCTTTATTCGGTTGGAATCATTAGTCGATTTATGGAGGAGCCGACAACAACGCATTTCAAAATGGCAAAGAGGATACTTCGCTACATCAAAGGGACGATTGGGTATGGTCTTTCCTATGTCTCTTCTAGCAATTTTGATGTTGTTGGTTATTGTGATAGTGATTGGAGTAGTGACTTGGATGATCGGAAGAGCACTACGGGGTTTGTATTTTTTATTGGTGAAACGGCGTTCACATGGATGTCAAAAAAGCAACCCATAGTCACATTATCAACATGCGAAGCGGAGTACGTCGCGGCAACTTCATGTGTATGTCATGCAATTTGGCTAAGAAACTTAGTGAAGGAGTTGAAGTTTCAAATGGAAGGTCCAATGGAGATTTTTGTTGACAACAAATCGGCCATTGCCTTAGCCAAAAATCCGGTGCTTCATGGGAGGAGCAAGCACATCGATACCCGATTTCACTACATTCGGGATTGCATTACGAAGAAAAAGGTGGAACTCAAATATATCAAGTCACAAGACCAAGCGGCGGACATTTTCACGAAGCCCCTCAAGTTGGAGACTTTCATCAAAATGAGGAGTTTACTTGGTGTAACAAATCAAGTTTAAAGGGGGGTGTTGAGAAAATAAAAGGTTTTTATTATTAAACTTTATTTGTGGTAATGTGTGGCTTTTGGTTTTTGAGTAACCGGTTGTGGTTTAATGTGTAGTTATGTGAGTTAATTTGGGAGTTTATTTTTGTTTTAGAAGTTATGGGCATTTGGTGACATTTATGGTTTTTAACCATTAGTATTCCATGGTTGTTTTTGTAAGCCTATACAAAGGTATGCTTAGTTAAATGAATAGAGATAACTTCCTCCATACTTGTCCTTCACGTTTTTTTTTTCTCTAACAACCAGATTGTTAAACAGCTTTTGTAGTTTTCTTTGTCTAACTGTTTTGATATTTTAGCTTAAGTGTGTTTCTTTTTTTAATTTTTTAATTTTTTTTCCTGACAAGTCAACTAGCTAACATGTTAGTTCTCTTTTAAATTTCTTTTGTAACTGATCTATTTTCGTCTTACTCTCAGTTCAGAATTAGATTTTTCTCATGACATGTGAAAGAACGAGGTGTTTTCTATTTTCTTTATTTAGAAATTTTTACTAACGCGAATCAATCATGAAATATTGTCTTGGGAGCGGTCACAACAGACAACAGTAGTGTTCTTTTTTCAATTTTTCATTTTTCATTTTTTTTTTCACTTACACGGTGCACGCAAACCCAATTTTTCTGAGATAAAATAGAACAAAGCACACAATCACAGAATCATTGATGAGTTGCAAAGAAGTTATTGCCAAATTGTAACTTTTGTGAAAAAAAACATGAAAAAAAAAAAAAAGAAGAAAGAAACGACCCATTCAGTGATGATTTTTGTTTTTGTTTCTTTTTGTTTCTTTAGTTATTTAAAGTATATTAAGTTTCTTAATGAGTTCAAATCAAACAAATATTCGAAGAGACGCAATATTTGGCTCAAATGATTTGAGAATGTTTTGAAGAAATGCATTAATCTTCCCTTTGACTGCCCTTGGCCTTAACTTTAGACAAGGATAAAAAAAAATCTACAAATGTATTTGAATTGTGTAAAACAAAAATGATATTCATTCGGTAACTATATATTATATGTGTATATAAGATATGTGAACATTGGCATGTATATTCCTACCTGAGTGATGCTCTCTTTTTTCATCTGTTATAATCAACAATAAGAAACATCAGAACATACATATGTGCAATTTTAGCATTTGTACGACATGTTTTTTTATTATTTTTTCTCACATAGACAAGGGGGACTTCTTCTTTTTTTTTTTTTTTTTTTTTTTTTTTTTTTTTTTTTTTGTAAGATAGAATAGAACAAAGGACACAATCGTCAACTAAATTTGAGCAGAGTGACGATCTTTTGATGGTGGAAAAGCATGAACTTCCTTTTGCATAGGCCATAAAGGATGTCTCTTCTGAATTGCTTTGGTTTTTTATTTTAAACAGTTTATTCCCTTTTCTCTGCTTTGAGTGAGACCTCTGCATCAAGAGAAAAAAATAATAATAAAATAAACATAAAATAAAAGTTACAAGGTCAGAAATATCTAAGAAAATAACCTTCGACGAAAAGAGAATAAACCTCAAAAATTTCTCTTTCTTGAAAATTGAAGATTAAAAAGTGCATTAAATCTAACGTATTACCTGAAGTCATTGTATTTTCTCTACAACGATCATACATCAATGCTCCTCCGATCTTTTGACAGCATGATAACGGGGAAGAAAAGCATCTCGAGTGGCCTCATCATCCCATTCTAACTCATTCCACCAAGATTCTTCTCCATTGATGGCCAGTTTAGATTCCTTGGTGATACTTGAACCGATCGGAAGTTTCCTCAGTTTAGGACAATTTAATACATCAATTTTCACGAGATGTGGGAAGGATAGGGGTCTCTGATGGACGCTCATCAACACCGGTAAGTGGCGTAGACTTAGATCTACGAGTTCCATAAATGGCTCTAGATGTTCTGTAACCTCTAGAGCATCAGCTAGTTTGTTGAGACATATTATTTCTTGCAGTGCACGGCAATCACTTACATTATGAAATCTCAGCTTTGGAGCAAAAATAAGACAAGTCAAGTCCTTTAATGACTGACAACTTACAACTCCAACTGCATGAAGGCTCATAAAGCAAATTTCACTCACGATCTTTGAGTGTTGAAGGTGAATCTCTTGGGACTCTCTTCCTGTATAATCCGAATCGATCTTTATCTCTTCCAATCTCTTACAGTCTGAGATCATGAGTCTTTCTAGAGACTTCAAATCTACAAGAGACGACATATAAAGGAGCCGCACACTCCTCAAACGTTGGAGAAATAGAGCCTGGGTGCAGTTTTGAAACTTTTCCGAGGTTGAAAACCTTTCAAAGGCAGACAAACTTTTTATAGAGACTTCCAACGCGTTTAAGTGTTTCAAACACTATACTTCCTGCACTAACAATTCATTACCCCCCACATTGAACTGTATTGGCCTCCGTTATCCGGTTGTCAAGCAATCCACAGAAAAACATGTTCAAGCGTTGTAGCTGCGCAAAGCTTGATATTAGTTCTCTTGGAATTCCATCAAGGCTTATTGTGTGATTCAAGTTCAAGTATTTGAGCATCACCAAGTTCTTCAACTCTCTTGGCAATTCTTCTATTGCTGTTTTCGACAGGTTGAGATACTGCAATGAAACTAGATTTGAAATTCCCACTGGCAAATAAGTAAGACTTGGATTTGCCGACATATCCAGAACTCTTAGTTTTGGCATAAAGTCAAAGAAGCTATCACTGATCTGACTCAAACCTTTACGATTAAGAAATAAAGTGGAGAGATTTGGGCATGTTGGAGCTCCTGAAAGACTCTCAATGCGGTTTCTCATCAGGTATGATATCATGCCAACTGCATTTGATCTTAGTTCTTTAAGAAAAGAAAAGTTTGCGTTGATCTTCAATGGTGTTTCTACAAACAAAACTTATTTAAAAATTAACTGAAGAAATTAGGAATAGAATTATTGGAAAATCAGTAGTGAATGAGAAAAATAATTCAAAAATTATTGCTTATAGGATTTAAGTAATATTTTTAACAGTCACAAATTGCAGGGCACTTTGCAACCAACAATCCTGCTGCCTCTACTGTGGTCTGCCGCCTTCTTCACGCCTCCGTCGATCTCCTCCTTCGTCTTGGACTTGAGGCTATTCTTGGCATCAATTGCAATGGGTTTCTCAAGTTATCTATTTAAAGTAATTTATATCAAGATTATTATTTGTAAGAGATAATTCTAAACTCTCTCATTGTTTGCTGTGGTAACTTATGGTTGTGCAAAGTGTTGAGAGAACGATGAAATGATTTGTTTGGTGATGGTTGATTTTTTGAATTTGCCCCCATGCTTTTTTCCCTCTATCCTGGACGGATTTTCCACGTTAATTTGCATGTCTCTATGTAGGACGCGATAGAACATGTAGAACTTAGATAGAAGAGACTGAATCAATAAGAGAATACAACCATTAGGGAGATAGAAACAGAACTAGAAGAGAGAAATATAACCAAGACAATCAACTCTCGGAATAAATTGCAATCTCTCACCAATTTATTGATATCTAAACCAATAAAGATAACTTAATTTTAAGTATTTTAAATAATTCTAAGAGACAAATATAAATATAAATTTACATTAAATTAAAAAAATGAAAGATGTTCCAATAATTAACTATACAATTTTAAAATCAAATATTCTAATTTGAATTCATCGTCTAACTATAATATTGTGACGCCCCGACTTCCCAAGCCGGGTCGACACCATACATATTTATAAATTTTTTTTTTAAAACATAATTATATAGATTATCTTGTAGGGAAAAACTTGTCATGCATGCATACCAAACTGAAAATACATTCTCATGTCTTCAAACTCCATACATACAATCAAACATAATTTACTTTTGAGATATATATGTTTTAACTCAAAAGCGGTTGCGGAAAATTTTGCGTAGTGGTATCCTACACCGCCCTTCACCCACCGTGTCGTCCGCATGGCCCACCACTTAAGCTGCAGGCTTCTTACCTACAGTATGAAATATACAATGAGCTTTCGCCCAGCAAATACAAATATATCTCACAAAACATTTCAAGCATCTTAAAAACATGCCAATCATCATGTAACTTATGCATGAACCATTTATGATTGATTTGAATGTCTTATGCTTTATTATAGACTCAATCTTGAACTTATTATCTTGTCTTAACATGTGGGCCCATAGTGTACGTACCAAAAGCGCGCAGCCTCCAGACAAAGCTAGGGTTTGCAAGGCCCTAACAGTTCTGGGAATCATAAACTTGACCCTCACGCATCAACGAGAGGTTAATAATCATAACTTGACTTGAACATGTATCATCCACGATCACGGGAGGTTAGTACGACACCTTACTTGTCTTATCTTACCATGTGGTTTCATATTAGTGAACATGTCTCATGATGTCACTATATCATATCATACTTAACCTTTACCATAACATGGCATTCTTGAAAATATGGCATTCGTGAAAACATGGCATTCTTGTAAACATGGCATTCTTGTAAACATGGCATAACATGTCATAGCATAACTTGACACATTACAGCATGGCATCACATATCATAGCATAACATAACATAGCATGTATTCTTGAAAATAGTATTTACTATTTTCCATACTGTAGGTGAGGTCTGTACTTGCCTGTTATGCTATATCTTGGGTTTCGTTGCTCTGACTCAGGTTGCAACTGCAGGTTACTTCCTGCTATTAAAAAGCACATAGGATAAGGATCCTATAATATGTTGGTGACATATCCAACATTCATACACAATCTTAGTTATATGTCCCCCAATTATACACATGATATCTTATTGGGTTACTGTAAGAACCCGAAATTACGATGAATTTATGATTTACTTTGAGACAAGGAAAATTTAAGATTTAATTATGTATGTCGATATGAAGCTCATGACCTGAGTAAATATCAGTATAGTTTGAGTTCTCGTTTAATTAGCTACGAGACTCAAAAAAAAAATATATATATATATATATATAAATATAAATATAGTTTGCTTAAGTAGAAATGAGGCATAATGGGAGGACACTTCATCTAATGATAATTAGATGAATTTATGGAATTTTAGAAAAAAAAAAATAGGAAAGTATTTAGTTATGATTATTGCACAATTTCTTTGGCTGCAAGTTAACCCAAATGGCCGGCCATTTTATGGGAAAATTGAGCAAATAATTGGCTCTTGTGGGTTATTATGCAATTAAGGATTAGTAGTGATTTTTGGGATGGTCGGTTTCTTGAGGTAAAAGAAACAATATATATACATACATGGTGCATAAGAAGGAGGAAATAAACTATATGTATATATATATATATAGATATGTGTGGTCAATGATCAGCCAACCTTTTCTCTCTCTCTTTCTCGCTTCTTTTTTTTGTTCTCTTTCTCCATGGGTGTCGCACTCCGTGGCCTTCACAAAAAGTCCTGACTCCGGCCAGCCACCATCGCACGCGTCGGTGACCCTTGCAGCCCATCACCCGAGTGTCCAATAGTCGGAGTTTGGCCGCGTCACTCGCCGCCGTTCGCCGGAAAAATACTAGGAAAGTTTCGGTAACATAAACTTTCAAGCATGATTCCGGTGTAATCCGACCTCTATTTTGTGAGCCGTTGGTTTCATTGAGTTCCACTCGTCGAGAGGAACAAAGCCCAGTCCATCACCACTCCGATTGTTGCCGGAAATTTTCCCGGTCTGCCGCCGTCTTCTAGTTCATTTTCTTACTTTTTAGAGAAAACCGAACGTCGTTTGAAGAAGTGGACACCAGAAATGGGTTCCTCTCGTCGAGATCTTTGAAGTGGTGCCCATCTCTGTCCCTTTTGCCGACGGTCAACGCCGGTCAAAGCTGGTCACTGCCGGTCAACGCCCGTTGACGAGTTTTGGAAGATCACGTTTTCGATCTATTTTCGATGTTCCGAACATGTTTACAACCTCGGATTTGCGAGATGGAATTTCGAAGGTTAAGAATGGCGATTAAAAGTTCAGTCGCTCGAAATTAAAAGGCGTTTGGAACGCCGACCAGGAATCGTTTTACTCACCCGAACGTCGTCGAACGATCTCGGTAGTAATCTTGACTACTTTAAGTCATTTATTGGATTGATTACATGCCTATTTATATGCTTTAAATTGAATATCAAAATATATATATATATGTATATATATTTGATGTTCAAGTTAATTAAGTGAAGTTGAATTATATCGAGATATGTAGTATGTTAATATGATGAATGTGTTATGGATGGCACATCTTGCAGTTATGGTGTGCCGAAACTTTCTATAAACTGGTTTTATTGCAGGTTTAAATTTTTGGTATTAAGGAAAATAAGTCGTTATGCTATCGGATTTTTATTAAATCCAACCATAATTGGTGATTGAACTTATAATTAGTTTTATAAGTTTCACTCTCAGAATAATTTTGTAATCGAGAGCTCATGTCTTGAGTCTTAAGTGGAAATGATCTATGAAGGAAGTTTTCCCAGATTCTAAGCAGATTTTTAAGTAAAACCTGATTTTTCCGGGACTGTGCAGAAAATAGGAAGTTCATGCACAGGTTTTTCAGAGACAGTGCAAAAGCAAGAAATCCTTGCACACGCACTGACACTTAAGTTAAGAAACTATTTTTAAGGATGTGTTTTCTAAGTTTGACAGTTGTAACTGTCTTTACTTATAAGTTATGGTTGTGTTAAAATACGATTTGTATAAGATTTGATGCAAAGTATAACCTATAATAACCGGTCAGGATACCGAGTTATTGGGTTGGGCCTTACCCTATGGTTACCAATAGTAATCTAGTAGGATGTTACTCTATAAGTAATAAGGCCTTAGTAAGATTAGTAACCTAACGAGTTACTGTTTATGTCTGGTTGGACCATGAGCCCTAAGGTTACGGCTAGTAACCGATCGAGTTCTTTTCAGTAGTTGTGGGGGACATATACTTAGGATTAACCATGAATGTTGGTTAGGATACTAGCATTTAATAATTATGATTTATGGTAAGATAGAATGTAAATGATTCTTATCTTACACCCTGTTTGGAAACAGGAGTAGGAACTGTTGTCGTACCATGTTGGGACGATAAATCAAGAGCGTAGGATGGCAGGTAAGTACAACTCTGCCTACAGCATGAACAACATGTTTTGTTGCATGATGTGTTTTTAAGAAATCATGAATTGATTTACATAATTTGTATGTTATAATGTTTATGATACGATGCAGTATGTTTATGTTACGATGCAGTATGTTATGGTATGTTATGGTAAGGTGTGGTATGTTATGATGAAGTATGCTACGATACGATGTTTACATTATGATAATTTATGTTATGATATGGTACGCTATGATGTTTTACGTTATGATAATTTATGTTATGATATGGTACGCTATGATGTTTTATGTTACGATGTTGTAAAATATGATGTTTTACGTTTTATATTTGTGACAT
This sequence comes from Ficus carica, assembly GCA_009761775.1. Lineage (NCBI taxonomy): Eukaryota > Viridiplantae > Streptophyta > Magnoliopsida > Rosales > Moraceae > Ficus > Ficus carica. Next base: position 166,180 of record VYVB01000513.1, read on the forward strand.
CATGAAAGCATGTTCACTAATAATAAATCCCATGGTATGAACAAGGTTAAGTTTTCAAGTAAGGAACATTTAAGATTTAAGTTCTTAAGTATGATTAATTATGACAAGTATGTAATACACTGCATGTTATTAAAAACAAGTTTTCATGAAGTAAGTTAGGACAAGCACGTTTGCTGTTGTCGTACCGACTTACCTCAAGGGGCGGGTTTAAATGGTTTGGTCCATGGTTTGATGTTGGATTGGATTGGCTGCCCTAACCGCTCCATGTTAAACGATCTGTTTCATGGCTCCATGTTAAACGATCTGTTTCATGGTTCCATGTTAAACGTTCTGTTTCATGGTTTGAGTTGTATTGGACTGGCCACCCCAACCAGTCCATGGCTACGTGCCACGGTATGTGCACACATGAATATGCTATGTTAGGGGACCCAAACCAAGTTAATATACGAAAGTATAAATGATTCATAAGATAACATAATTGATTCATGCATTATTTATTAAAATGTTTGCGGATTGAATGTTGTGCTTACTGGGCATTAGCTCATTACTTACGTTCATGCTGTAGGTAAGCAACCTGCCAGCAATCTTTGATGCAATACTGTGGAAGGCTGGTGCTACGGACTGTGAAATGTGGGATGGACACCGCCACGGGTTTTGAAATTATGTTTTGTAAAATGTGTTTGGAAAATGTGTTAAGTTATATTATGTTATGATAAAGAGATGATATGAATAAGGAAGAGTTTATGTAATACGGCAACAAGTTGCCTCGTATTGTACCGACCCGCATTAGGTCAGGTTTGGTCCACGATTTAAATATGATTGCTTTCAATGAAGTGAGAGAGCTCGGTACTCGAGTGAGTACATATAAGTATGTATGAGAATAAGTCAAGTTTAAGTATGAGTTTAAAATCAAGTTTAAAGTTTAAAAGGAAAAAAAAATTTACTCTGAAATTTTCAGTAAGCTTAAGTATTTAAAACCGAGTTTTAAGTTAAGTATGTACGGTAACGACCCGGCGTGGGAAGTCGGGGTGTTACAGTTTGGTATCAGAGCGAAAGTTTTCCTGCCATCCAGTTTCACAGTTCTGCCGCCAGCGCCACAGTTTTGTAAGTTTGTTTTCTTACTCTGTTTTATGTATATTAGTTAAAGTTCTGTGAGGTTATATTATTACTATAATAAAGACATGTACCTGGTATTAAACCCGGTTGGATTAAAGAGGACCGCAAGGCTTCATTGGCATTCCGAGGAATGGAAGAGGAGCTACGCATTTTCGACAGGACCCAAAGAATGGTTGCACGGTGTGGAGATCCTTTTCAGATTTTGTGTTGTAGAGACGTATCTTCAGGTTATGCTTGCTAGCCGACATCTAGACGAGGAGGCTCGAGCATGGTGCCTTGGCATGGAGGACTTGAGAGAAGATTCCTAAATGTTATTTTTATGACACCTAGGACCGCCTATATTATGTATTGTCACGATATCAAGATATACCAGGATACGTATATGAGACGATACCTCAACTATGTTGCAGCTTGGCGCGTTTATCCGAATGAGTTTATGGGCTATTGCTGCCAATGGATCAGTGTTGCGCAGCGAAAACATGATGGATAAGCTAAGCTGACGATATGATATGATGAGATCGTGTGGGATCTCTAGTATGATATGTTAAGTTATGATGATAATTGCTAGAGCAACAACAAGAAATGAATAGGCTTCGAGATTAGATAGCCCATCGCCTTAACTTAGTAGGGTGATAACCAGGAATTGTTCAGTTTAAAAAAAATAGGATTGATGCTATAGAACTTAAGTTTCATGCTTGTGAAACTTATGCTCCCGTAAGAGTAATATTAAATATGATAAAATATTTGGTAGTGCCTTGACTCGGTGGTAACAGCAAGGCGATGCCCAAACAATAAGTTGGAAGATGCCAACAAGAATTTAGTAGATTATGATGATGACTATGTGTTGATGATGAAATTGAGGATATGATTCCTTGGTAAGGGAAATTATGTAATAATAGGAAGTTTAGACATTCCTAAGAATTGTGATTATACACGTATGCTATGAAGGAAATGTTAGAGGCAACGAGAGAAGCTTCTACTATCTAGCAAGTAGCTAGTGATTTAAGTATACCTTTCACTGCATCACTCGAACGATATTATGGTTTTTCCATTATTGACTTTGAAAAGATTTAAAGAAAATATTTTTATGAAAGATGCTTAAATCTTGAGCTCATGCTTAATAGAACCCCTCATTTTATGTAAGACAGCCGAATCGTTGAGGAGGAAATTCCAAGATAGGGGCTGTCATAAACATAAAGGTTCCGAATTAGGAGCCATTATGAAAGGCCGAATCCTTGAGGAAGCAAGTTCCAAGATAGGGGCCTTAGGCCAAATCCTTGAGGGATGAGTTCTGAGAAAGGAACGAGTACTAAGATGGGGGCCATTAAGAAAAGCAAAGGGTTCTAGTAGCATAGGATCAAGTTTCAAGAAAGAAACTATTGAATATATGATACGATATGTTTTCCAAGTATGAAAAAAAATTATACGATATGCTTTTCAAGTATGAAAAAGTTATATATGATACAATATACTTTCCAAGTATGAGAAGTTAACTATATGATACGATATACTTTTCAAATACGAAAAAGTTATATGATATGATGTGTTTTTCAAACATGGCAAGTTATATGATATACTTGCTCAGCTTTTTACGTAGATAGTTCTTGTGATGCAGTATGAAAGGAAAGTATGATGTATGTAAGAAAGTATGCAGTACGAAAAATATGCAGTACGAAAGGAAAGTATGATGTATGTAAGAAAGTATGCAGTACGAAAGGAAAGTATGATATATATAAGAAAGTAAGAAAGTATGCAGTATGAAAGTAAGAAAGTAAGAATGTATGAAAGTATGATGATAGGATATGAAAGTAAGATTATGGTTCTATATAAGAGACATAATCCCATTAAAGTGTTAAAATGGGAACATGAACAAACCATTATGGATTTATGGTGGATTTTAAGAAAAGTCACCTAAAAGTATCCGAATTTTTGAGGACGAAAATTTTTAAGGAGGGTAGAATGTAAGAACCCGAAATTACGATGAATTTATGATTTACTTTGAGACAAGGAAAATTTAAGATTTAATTATGTATGTCGATATGAAGCTCATGACCTGAGTAAATATCAGTATATGTTTGAGTTCTCGTTTAATTAGCTACGAGACTCAAAATATATATATATATATATATATATATAAAAATATAGTTTGCTTAAACAGAAATGAGGCATAATGGGAGGACACTTCATCTAATGATAATTAGATAACTTTATAGAATTTTAGAAAGAAAAAAAAATAGGAAAGTATTAAGTTATGATTATTGCACAATTTCTTTGGCTGCAAGTTAACCCAAATGGCCGGCCATTTTATGGGAAAATTGAGCAAATAATTGGCTCTTGTGGGTTATTATGCAATTAAGGATTAGTAGTGATTTTTGGGATGGTCGGTTTCTTGAGGTAAAAGAAACAATATATATATATATACATGGTGCATAAGAAGGAGGAAATAAACTATATGTATATATATATATATAGATATGTGTGGCCAATGGTCAGCCAACCTTTTCTCTCTCTCTTTCTCGCTTCTTTTTTTTGTTCTCTTTCTCCATGGGTGTCGCACTCCGTGGCCTTCACAAAAAGTCCTGACTCCGGCCAGCCACCATCGCACGCGCCGGTGACCCTTGCAGCCCATCACCCGAGTGTCCAATAGTCGGAGTTTGGCCGCGTTACTCGCCGCCGTTCGCCGGAAAAATGCTAGGAAAGTTTCGGTAACATAAACTTTCAAGCATGATTCCGGTGTAATCCGACCTCTATTTTGTGAGCCGTTGGTATCGTTGAGTTCCACTCGTCGAGAGGAACAAAGCCCAGTCCATCACCACTCCGATTGTTGCCGGAAATTTTCCCGGTCTGCCGCCGTCTTCTAGTTCATTTTCTTACTTTTTAGAGAAAACCGAACGTCGTTTGAAGAAGTGGACACCAGAAATGGGTTCCTCTCGTCGAGATCTTCGAAGCGGTGCCCATCTCTGTCCCTTTTGTCGTCGGTCAACGACGGTCAACGTCGGTCAAAGCTAGTCACTGTCGGTCAACGCCCGTTGACGAGTTTTGGAAGATCGCGTTTTCGATCTATTTTCGATGTTCCGAACATGTTTACAACCTCGGATTTACGAGATGGAATTTCGAAGGTTAAGAATGGCGATTAAAAGTTCAGTCGCTCGAAATTAAAAGGCGTTTGGAACGCCGACCAGGAATCGTTTTACTCACCCGAACGTCGTCGAACGATCTCGGTAGTAATCTACTTTAAGTCATTTATTGGATTGATTACATGCCTATTTATATGCTTTGAATTGAATATCAAAATATATATATGTATATATATATATTTGATGTTCAAGTTAATTAAGTGAAGTTGAATTATATCGAGATATGTTGTATGTTAATATGATGAATGTGTTATGGATGGCACATCTTGCAGTTATGGTGTGCCGAAACTTTCTATAAACTGGTTTTATTGCAGGTTTAAATTTTGGGTATTAAGGAAAATAAGTCGTTATGCTGTCGGATTTTTATTAAATCTAACCATAATTGGTGATTGAACTTATAATTAGTTTTATAAGTTTCACTCTCAGAATAATTTTGTAATCGAGAGCTCATGTCTTGAGTCTTAAGTGGAAATGATCTATGAAGGAAGTTTTCCCAAATTCTAAGCAGATTTTTAAGTAAAACCTGATTTTTCCGGGACTGTGCAGAAAATAGGAAGTTCATCCACAGGTTTTTCAGAGACAGTGCAAAAGCAAGAAATCCTTGCACACGCACTGACACTTAAGTTAAGAAACTATTTTTAAGGATGTGTTTTCTAAGTTTGACAGTTGTAACTGTCTTTACTTATAAGTTATGGTTGTGTTAAAATACGGTTTGTATAAGATTTGATGCAAAGTATAACCTATAATAACTAGTCAGGATACCGAGTTATTGGGTTAGGCCTTACCCTATGGTTACCAATAGTAATCTAGTATGGTGTTACTCTATAAGTAATAAGGCCTTAGTAAGATTAGTAACCTAACGAGTTACTGTTTATGTCTGGTTGGGACATGAGCCCTAAGGTTACGGCTAGTAACCGATCGAGTTCTTTTCAGTAATTGTGGGGGACATATACTTAGGATTAACCATGGATGTTGGTTAGGATACCAGCATTTAATAATTATGATTTATGGTAAGATAGAATGTAAATGATTCTTATCTTACACCCTGTTTGGAAACAGGAGTAGGAACTGTTGTCGTACCATGTTGGGACGATAAATCAAGAGCGTAGGACGGCAGGTAAGTACAACTCCGCCTACAGCATGAACAACATGTTTTGTTGCATGATGTGTTTTTAAAAAATCATGAATTGATTTACATAATTTATATGTTATAATGTTTATGAGACGATGCAGTATGTTTATGTTACGATGCAGTATGTTATGGTATGTTATGGTAAGGTGTGGTATGTTATGATGAAGTATGCTACGATACGATGTTTACATTATGATAATTTATGTTATGATATGGTACGCTATGATGTTTTATGTTACGATGTTGTACAATATGATGTTTTACGTTTTATATTTGTGACATCATGAAAGCATGTTCACTAATAATAAATCCCATGGTATGAACAAGGTTAAGTTTTCAAGTAAGGAACATTTAAGATTTAAATTCTTAAGTATGATTAATTATGACAAGTATGTAATACACTGCATGTTATTAAAAACAAGTTTTCATGAAGTAAGTTAGGACAAGCACGTTTGTTGTTGTCGTACCGACTTGCCTCAAGGGGCGGGTTTAAATGGTTTGGTCCATGGTTTGATGTTGGATTGGATTGGCTGCCCTAACCGCTCCATGTTAAACAATCTGTTTCATGGTTCCATGTCAAACGTTCTGTTTCATGGTTTGAGTTGGATTGGACTGGCCACCCCAACCACTCCATGGCTATGTGTCACGGTATGTGCACACACGAATATGCTATGTTAGGGGACCCAAACCAAGTTAATATAAGAAAGTATAAATAATTCATGAGAGAACATAATCGGTTCATGCATTATTTATTAAAATGTTTGCGGATTGAATGTTGTGCTTACTGGGCATTAGCTCATTACTTACGTTCATGCTGTAGGTAAGCAACCTGCCAGCAATCTTTGATGCAATACTGTGGAAGGCTGGTGCTACGGACTGTGAAATGTGGGATGGACACCGCCACGGGTTTTGAAATTATGTTTTGTTAAATGTGTTTGGAAAATGTGTTAAGTTATATTATGTTATGATAAAGAGATGATATGAATAAGGAAGAGTTTATGTAATACGGCAACAAGTTGCCTCGTATTGTACCGACCCGCATTAGGTCGGGTTTGGTCCACGATTTAAATATGATTGCTTTCAATGAAGTGAGAAAGCTCGGTACTCGAGTGAGTACATATAAGTATGTATGAGAATAAGTCAAGTTTAAGTATGAGTTTAAAATCAAGTTTAAAGTTTAAAAGAAAAAAAAAATTTACTCTGAAATTTTCAGTAAGCTTAAGTATTTAAAACCGAGTTTTAAGTTAAGTATATACGGTAACGACCCGGCGTGGGAAGTCGGGGTGTTACAGTTACATAGGATAACCCTTGAGGTGGTCAAACTTAGTCAACCAAAGTCAACATTCTATGGTCAGACTTGGGCTTTTAAGCTTAGTAACTCGGGTATCCTTCCCGGTTACTATCCGTCATTGTCTTGTTACTTAACTTTGGCTTTTAAAATCCGATTTGGAGAATTTGGCCAAAAATCTTTTGTTTAACTTAAAAATTCGTGGTTTTTAAAGTGGAATTTTATAAAAATCACTAAGGGCTGAAAAATGCTTTTGGAATAGTTTCACAGTCAAAACATTAGTGTTGGTGCAAAAATACAGTTTGTCTGCATTGTTTTAGAAAATCCTATGCAGGAATTTCCTGTTCCCTGCACAGTCTTTAGAAATCAGTGTCAGTTTAAAAATCCAATTTGAATTTGAAAAAGTTGTCCTCACAAAAGTTTTAGCTCTCGAAAAATCCTAAAACTTTTGTGTTTTACGAAAAATTTAATTCGGACTCTAACATGTTCATATTGCCGTTTGAACTCACCTGGCCGTGAAAAAAAATTATGGGCACGGTCAGGTTCGGGTTTTTATAAAAACGAAGGCCTTAGGAGCCTTATTTTTGAAAACTTTCCACGCTACCCCCTAGGAAATCCCTTCTCTACAACTTTCATGTTTTACATTTTGTCTGATTCGGCCTCTAAGGGCCTCAAAATCATCTTTCCAGAAAACTGGCCAGTTTTACCAGAAAACTGGCCAGTTTTACCCGAAAACTGGCAGTTTTGCTCTTAACTCGGTTTTACGTCCTAATACGCGCACACTACCTCAACCGCCCACCGTGGGAGCCTAATATCAATCATGCAGCGGTTTCTAACATTCCATAACATCATTACATAAACATTCATTACATCAAACACTTGGCATGCATAATCAAGCACAAACTTAAACATACTTGGGGACATATAACCTTAGCATGCAACCAAAGCATAAAATCATGCATGAATTAGTAAATAAAACCACCTAAACCATAAATTCAAGGATCAACCTAAAAATTCTAAACTAGGGCATAAAAATTAAATTGAGCTTATGCTCTTACATCCAATGCTTGAAATACACTTAAATTTCCCAAATTAAAGCTCAATTTAAAAGCTTAGGGTTAGAAGGTTTACCTCTAGGATTTGGAATTGGGTTCTCAAGCTTGGATCCCAAAACTTTTTCCCTTTTTCCTTGGCTGCCACTACAACCGGTTTTCCCCTCCAATGGGCACTAAAAAAATTTTCAACCTTTGGCTTGTGGTTCAACAAAATCCGACCACCCTATTAGCTTGCTCTAGGGTTTATGTTTTTTTTTTTCTCTCTTGGCTTAGGTTCGGTTTTGGAGAGGGAGAGTGTGAGAGAAAATTTTGCAAGAGTTTGGCTAGATTTTCCCAATTTTTAGTCCAAAAATCCGCCCCCCCTCCCCCCCCCCCCCCCCTTGAGGTATTTATAGGTGAGAATTTGGGTCTCTTTGCAATTATTTTTGGTTCAACTTTTGCTCATAAATCCTTGGAGCAAAAATAATTGCACAAAATTTTGCTAAAAGACCCTCCAAGTGGCCGGCCATCATGGTGCTAGGTGGCAAGAATTGGATTTTTTTCCCACAAAATTTTTCTTTAATTCATAAATGATGTCATAATTCCAAGCTTGGGTGATGTCATCATAAGGCCTTGTTTGGCTTGTTCCTTAATATGCAGTCCATTTTAAAGCTAACAGAGATATTTTCAATACTGTGTTCACTAATACACAGTATAATTCAGTACTGTTATACTGAACTGCAGTCCAAAATTTATCTGTGTATTGTTGGACTGTATAAAAATTTTTCTTTTTATTTAAAGCCCTTTGGCCCTTAATACCCTATTTTTGGTGCTTGATTTTTCTATGGTGGTTTTAAATCTTAATTATACTATCTTGTCCGTAAAGACGGTTTTCGCAGTATATTTCCCATACTGCTTGTCGTATTACAGTACCGTCTTATCTTTGACTTTTCGGGTCAACCTTTGACTTTTTTGGTCAAACTTTGACCAACATGAATTCATGAAATTTCGTCATGCCTTTTTCCTTAAAATGCCTATTATGGAGTCTCGTAGTTAATTTACCGAGAACTCAACCTTATACTGATAAAATTATGAATTTTGTATTAGTACTCATAATTTTCATAAAATTGCATATAAACACATAGTACGAACTTTAGATTTCTTATATACAAGAAAATCATGAGTTCGTGAAAATTTTGGTCATTACAAATATTATCTTGCTCAATTTTATTGGTATGTTTCAACTGGCTTAGTTTCTAATTGTGACTTGCTCATAGATTTATTTCTAGGCATTACCAGATTCTTAAATAACTTTGTAGTGCTCTTTGTATGACTTCTTTGATTTGCATACTATTTCAAAAAATCCCTAACACTTCTATATATGAATAGTGCTACTTTTAACACTTCTATATATTGTAAAGATAAAGATGCATAGATACATATTCACGTAGATATAAACTATGAGTTAAAATAAAAGAAAACGAAGAGTTTTTTTTTTTAATTTAATTTTTCCCTATCACATACATCTAATAGATCAAGTATATTAGATTTAATAGCAACATGTAATCAAACAATATATTGGGTAATCAAATAACAAAAACTACCAAACCAAACCGCTCATCCTGTCATTTTTTGTGTCACATTATCAGACCATCTAATTACAGGCTCAAATCACCCATCCTACCATGAAAGGCAATTTCAATTCGGGTTTTTCCAAAATCCAAATTGCATTGTTATTATTTTTTTCCTCATTGCATGTGTATTGGGATTTTCTTGAATATGGGTGCTGTCTGATATTTGATGATATTTTTAAGCTTAACAAACTAAACATAAACACAAAATAATATTTTAAAACGTGTAATTTAATAAGGTCCAATCAAATTCAAACCGCCTATAAATTGCATGTCAACCACCCACTATGTATAGAGAGATCTCGATCTAAGTTTTCCTAATTTGCTGTTTTATAAAACCAAACCATCCTACTTGTAAACCGTCAAACTGTTCTCGAGTCTAAAACTTGTTGAAACCTAAAGTTGAATACTAATTTATGATTCTTTTTTTAAATGATAATTTGTGATGAGTAGTTGTTGGATATTTTTATTATTATTATTTTTTGGGTTGAACCTCAGTAGATTGATTGATCCATGTGCCACTGCATCTTCTAAATGCCAGAAAAATAAAATAAAAAATAACTTCAAATCTAAGGGCTGAAAGCCATAGAGCTGGATCAAATATCACCAATAATTTCGTTGACTTCCTTAGGCTATGTTTGGTTGAAACAATGGATAGGGTAGGAAGGATTAAAAATATGAATGATGGAGAGTATTATGTTGTTTGGTTAGAGGGAGAGAGAGCTAAAAGATAAATGATAATTATTGTTTGCTACTATATTGCCTATTGGTAGAGTTTTTTTAATAATTATTTTTAAGAGTAAAATAGAATTTTAACTCAAAAGTTGATAGATTTATTGGATTCTTCCACCAATGGAATGGAAGGATTCAATATAGTGGATTTAGAATGAGATAACATCTCTTCATTTTCCACTTCCTTCCTTTTTCTTTCAATCAAACAAGGAAGTGAGGTCTTGTTTGGGGGAAGTTTTTCGGACAGTATTTTACCTTCTAATCCAAATTTTTACATCTCACTTTCTCTCTCTTTCATTTTAGAAAAAAAAAAAAAAAAAACTTTAAAAGTCCGTAACTTTCTCATTTCAAATTGAAATGAGACGATTCTTATGTCAAAATACTCAAAGCAATGAGACAAACAAAACAAAATCCATTTTGCATATTTTTTCTGAACACATTTCAAATTTTTACATATTTTTTATATCATGGAACTTTTCTAAAAGTACTCCATCAAACACATATTTCTAACCCAACTTTTAAAACTCTGTCTTCAAATGTTCCCAAACAGGCTATGAGTGTAACGCCCTAAATGCTAACTAACAATAACGTTAGAGAATTAACATTAGAATTAACATGGATAATGTGATGAGATTGTAATTTCTTAATTCTAATGTTATGTTGAGTTATTTTTTTCACAGGTGACGCGACGAGGACTCGATGTGCTAGAACAAAGTTCATGCCAAAATTTATGAATTTTATTAAATGATTTGATTAATATGCGTCGATGGTTTAAATAAATAATAGATTGTGTATATATATGTGTGATATAGAATAGTATATATATATCTATATGTTATGTTGTGAGAGT